>JZKD02S0295370.1:0-16588 GCA_000966675.3 Picea glauca | reverse complement strand
TCAAACCATCACTTATATACTCTTAGAGTAGGGCTAATAGAACAAATTTCACTAGTTGAAGAATAAAAGAGGCTACAATTGAGATCTAATATTGGCTTCCAAAGATCATAGAATATTCCCCAAATTGTGAGTGTTAAATTTAGAGTTGTTATTAGGTTATCAATGCATTTCCAAAATAACAACATAAAGAGGATCATTGAAAGAAACACAATCACAAGGTACACAACATTTTATCCTGGGAAATCTTCATGGAGGAGAAAACCCAACAAAAACTTCCTCAATAATAAATTTTCAATACAAAGTCAAGACTAAGACAAAACCACCAAGAATAATCTTGGACTGATCATGCACCTCTCTTCTCCTTCTTGCAACCGCAACTTCCTTCAAATATGCGCACTAGAAGTGTGAGTGAGTGAGTGAACAAATGAGGCACCATCCTCACTTGTAAATACTAGTGAGGAGGTGCTAGGGTTATTTCTCTTCACTTAGTAGGGATGACTTCTTCCAAGAGTGGTTAAAACCACTTTATAAACCCTAGGGGATGACTTTACAAATACCACCATATAAATATGGTTTGACCAATCCACAAAAGGGGATTTTGTCTTAAACAAGACCCGACATGATCAATCCACAAAAGTGGATTTGATCTATAAGATAATAACTCAAATACAATTAGAATATTCTTCGAAGTTACAATATTTCAACACTCCCCCTCAACAAGAAGGGTATTCTACTGACATAACCCAATACAACATCATCAGGAGAGAGAGAGGGTAGCAACATCATCAACATCTGGAACACTAACTAACATATCTACAAATCATCGAAAGTTTTTCTCATCATCAATATCATCATCATTCACAGCATGGAGCTAGAGTAACATCATCATCATCATCATCATCTATATGAAGTTGAAACATCAACATCAATTAACATAACACTAAAGAAATAATATCACCAACCCGAGGCTGGTACACCATCATCAACAACATGAGGATGATACAACAACATTATCAATAGCACGAGACTGAAACAACAACATCATTAGCATGATGTTGAGACAACAACATCATCATCATATGGCAACAAAACGAGGCAGGTGCAACAACAAGATTTTCTGGTACTTTGACAGACCATCCTTACCAGATCTTCGGGATCTGCCCAGGAATCATAAGATTCCCTAGGATATAAAATACTAACAAATTTCCATGTGGTACTCTGACAGACCGTCCTTACTGGACCTTTGGGATCTGCCCAAGAATCAAAATATTCCCTAGGATATAAAATCCTAACGGAGCTAACACTACTGACCACAACTGGCATATACATGCACATGTACTTTGACAGACCGTCTTTACTAAATCTTCGGGATCTGTCTAGGGATGATCAATCCCCTAGGATATAAAATCCTAATGGAGCTACTCATTGTTGGTCAGGATACCAAAGTATCATCAGCATCACTCCCCCTTTCGAGGTAGCTCCTTTCGAACACCACCAATCTTGTCTCAAAAGTACTCAAACTTCACACGATATAGAGGCTTGGTCAACACATTTTCAACTTGCTCATCTGTGCCAACATATTGGAGATTTACAGCTCCCCTCTGCACCATATCACGAATGTAGTGATACTGTATCTCTATGTGCTTTGACTTGTCAAGAAACATTGTGTTCTATGTCATCTTTATGAAAATATGGTTATCACATAGAATCACAGTGGCTTCCATCTCTAGATCGAATAGACATGTCAACAAATTCTGAAGCCATATGGATTCACAACTGGCGGAACATGCAGCAATGTATTCTGCTTCTTCCATGTTGAGAGCAATACTAGATTGCTTCCTTCTTTGCCATGAATTCATGGTTGACCCTAGACTGAAACAATATCTTGAAGTGATCTTTCTATCAAAAGAACTTCCATCTCAATCTGAATCAGTATAGCCATACAGTTTGAATTCATGATCTCCAGTATAATAGAGAGCATAATCCAACGTACCCTTAAGGTATCTCATCACCTGCTTTGCAGCTACAAGGTGAACATGCATGGTCTCTACTAGATACTGACTTAAGTTGTCCACAACAAAGCATATATTTGACTTGGTATTTTTCAGATACATCAACAAACCAATGATCTATATATATAGAGTAGCATCAACCAATTCTGATGAAGTATCAACCGGGAGCTTCAACTTTGTTTCCATGGATGTGTTCATGGATTTACATTCCAATATGTCAAACCTCTTTAGTATTTCAACTGCACACTTCCCTTGGTTAAGGAAGATCTTCTCTTGGCTTTGCTAAAATTCAAGACCTAAGAAATAATGCATTAGGCCTAGGTCTTTCATCTCAAATTCTACAATGAGCTTCTTCTTACAATCTGTGAAGAGATTTTCTTCTCCTGTTAAGAATAAGCCATCCACATACAATAGCAATATAATTGGCTCATCATTCATAACCTTGAAGTAAAGGTTAGAATCAACTTTACTCTTAGTAAATCCCAAGCTCATCAGGAAACTATCAATTCTACCATACCGTGCTTTAGGAGCTTGCTTCAACCCGTACAGAGCTTTCTTCAACCTGCAAACACGAGTCTTTCTATCTTCAACTTCAAACCATTTTGTTTGTTCTATATAAACTTATTCTTCAATAACACCATTTAAGAAGGTTATTTTCACATCCATCCAGTGTAACTTACACTTCATTTTGGATGAAAGAGCTATGATGGTTTTGATAGAAGTGTATCTGGCTATAGGAGAAAATGTCTCTTCATAATCAATACCTTCCTTTTGAGAAAAACCACGAGCCACAAATCTTTCTTTATGTTTTTCAATACTTTCGCATGTTGCATGTTTTATCTTGTATATCCGTTTGGAAGATACCACATTTTTGTTATTTGGTCTGGGAATTACTTCCCATACATCATTCTTTATAATGGAATTGTATTCTTCTGTCATGGCATCCACCCATTCTTTCTTCTGAATGGATTCTTCAAAGCAAGAGGGTTCCTTTTCTATGAGATCACACATCAGAGCCATATAACTGGAGAATGGCTTAGGTTTCTTGCTTTGTCTCATGGTTCCTTCTGGGGCACCATACTCCTTTGCGTCTTGAATAAGTTCCATTGCCCAAGCTGGCTTTCTCTTGTGAGATATTGTCATCTAGGGAGGTTCTTAAGATTCTATCATATCATGATCTTCTGGAATCTCATCATCAAGAGTAATTGTAACTTCCTTCACTAGTTCTGCAACTATGGGAGCTACATGTTCTTCTTCATATACTTCTTCAAGCTACCATTTCCTTGATCTCTTGAGTGTTGCATATTCATCAAAGGTTGCATCTCTATTGATCTCAATATGATGGTAACCTGGCATGTAAATTTTGAAGGCCTTAGAGACCTCACAGTATCCAAAAAATATTCCCTTCATTCCTGAAGGGTCCAACTTAGTTCTCCTTTCTTTTGGAATGTGTATAAACATTGGACAACCAAATATTTTTAGATGGCTTACTTCTAGCTTCTTTCTGGACAACATTTATTTGGGCATTTTGAATCCAAGTGCACTATGGGATAGTTTGTTTTGGACATAAAGTGTTGTTCTTGTTGCTTCATCCCATAAGTGCATTGGAAGATCTTGATCATGAATCATAGTCTTCACTTCTTCCATAATTGTTCTATTCTTTCTTTCTACTACACCATTTTGTTGAGGATTATAGGAAGTGTTGAGCTCTCTCTTAATCCTGGCATCTCTGAAAAAGATTCAAAATCCATTGGAGGTATACTCTCCTCCATTATATGACATGAGTATCTTGATTTTTCTTTTGGAGAGGTTTTCTAACAATACTTTGAATTCCTTTAACTTTATAAGTACTTCATCTTTTGATTTCAAGAAATAAAACCAAGTCTTATGAGAGTAATCATCAATAAATGATACATAGTATACATAACTGCTTAGAGAGGTTGATGGAATTGGACTATATACATCTGAGTGGATGAGCTCCAAGATTCCTTCTACTTTATTGTCACTTTTTGGGAAAATATTATGTATGTTCTTTCCTTATGCACATCCCTTGCATACACCTGCATGATCAACCTTAAATTTTGGCAAACCTGTAACTACCTTGCTTACATATGGTAAGGATTTGTAGTTGATGTGAGCTATTCTTCTATGCCAAAGTTCAAAAGGACTCTCAGTGGAGTGAGTCAAGGTTGCATCTGAGTGACCTTTTAACTTGTACAAACCACCTTCTTCTGTTCCAATAACAATTTCTTCTTTTATGGTTTTTCCTTTAGGCCACATAATAACTTCACCATCTATGAATGCAACCCTAATACCTTTCTTATCTAAATTTGATATAGAAAGTAAGTTCTTTGTCAAACCTGGTACATAAAGTACATTCTTCATTCTCATCGGAGTCCTTGAATCAAGTTTGTAGGTGGATTCTCCCATTCCTCTAATAGGGTACTGATAATCATCTCTGAGTGAAACTTTCTGGGGAAATTCCTTTTTTGTAAGGCTAGAGAGAATGTCTTTATATCATGTCATGTTCTTAGAGGCATCATTGTCTATGAGCCAAGTATCCTCTCTAGGTGTCACAGATCCTGAGAAGGCAGATAAAAAAACATAATCTTCAATCTCTTCTTTAGTCAACTTTGCGGGTGGCTTATCATCTTCAACTGCAATGGCATGATGTATTTTTTTATTTATCTTCTTGTATTCTTCCCTTATGGTAGGAAAATTCTTGGCAATGTGTCCCATCTTATCACAATGATAACATTGATAAGAGGAGAAATATTTTTCTTTTATTTGACCCTTATGATATTTATGGAATCTCCTTGGAGGGTGAGATTTTTTATGGAAGTGGGTGAATCTCTTTGGGGAGTGACATTATTTATGAAGGTGGGACTCCTTTTGGAAATGAGACCTTTTCTTTCCTCCTTTAGCGTGAGTAGCTAGGTATTGATCTTCATCCCTTAATAGTACAGCTTCTCGATTGGCCACTCTTATTTCTTCTTGAACACATTCTTCTCATAGACTGTCAAATTGGAGTTTATATTTTCTTGCACAAATAGTTTGGATGAAGGAATCCCAAGGTCTTATGAGACCATTAATAGTTGTCATGATGAGTTCATCTTCATCCAAGTTGTCTCCAATTGCTTCTAACTATTCATTGAAATGAGTAACCCTAGAGAAATAATCTTGAACTGTTTCTCCTTTCTGCATCTTTGTATTCTTGAGTTGGGTTCTCAAGTTCATCTTTCCGTTGATGTTATTTTATTCATCCATTCTAGTTAGGTAATTGTTGAGATCAATTCTCGCTTCTGAAATTTCCCTCCCCTTTTCTGTTTTCCCAACTTCTTTTCTCCCCTTCTTTTCCCTCTTCTATACTTACCCAATTTCCCCTTTTCCTTTTTCCCTTCTATTCTCCCTTTCTAGTTTTATACTTAGTCATTTTTTCAGAACGACGNGCACTAGAAGTGTGAGTGAGTGAGTGAACAAATGAGGCACCATCCTCACTTGTAAATACTAGTGAGGAGGTGCTAGGGTTATTTCTCTTCACTTAGTAGGGATGACTTCTTCCAAGAGTGGTTAAAACCACTTTATAAACCCTAGGGGATGACTTTACAAATACCACCATATAAATATGGTTTGACCAATCCACAAAAGGGGATTTTGTCTTAAACAAGACCCGACATGATCAATCCACAAAAGTGGATTTGATCTATAAGATAATAACTCAAATACAATTAGAATATTCTTCGAAGTTACAATATTTCAACACTCCCCCTCAACAAGAAGGGTATTCTACTGACATAACCCAATACAACATCATCAGGAGAGAGAGAGGGTAGCAACATCATCAACATCTGGAACACTAACTAACATATCTACAAATCATCGAAAGTTTTTCTCATCATCAATATCATCATCATTCACAGCATGGAGCTAGAGTAACATCATCATCATCATCATCATCTATATGAAGTTGAAACATCAACATCAATTAACATAACACTAAAGAAATAATATCACCAACCCGAGGCTGGTACACCATCATCAACAACATGAGGATGATACAACAACATTATCAATAGCACGAGACTGAAACAACAACATCATTAGCATGATGTTGAGACAACAACATCATCATCATATGGCAACAAAACGAGGCAGGTGCAACAACAAGATTTTCTGGTACTTTGACAGACCATCCTTACCAGATCTTCGGGATCTGCCCAGGAATCATAAGATTCCCTAGGATATAAAATACTAACAAATTTCCATGTGGTACTCTGACAGACCGTCCTTACTGGACCTTTGGGATCTGCCCAAGAATCAAAATATTCCCTAGGATATAAAATCCTAACGGAGCTAACACTACTGACCACAACTGGCATATACATGCACATGTACTTTGACAGACCGTCTTTACTAAATCTTCGGGATCTGTCTAGGGATGATCAATCCCCTAGGATATAAAATCCTAATGGAGCTACTCATTGTTGGTCAGGATACCAAAGTATCATCAGCATCACTCCCCCTTTCGAGGTAGCTCCTTTCGAACACCACCAATCTTGTCTCAAAAGTACTCAAACTTCACACGATATAGAGGCTTGGTCAACACATTTTCAACTTGCTCATCTGTGCCAACATATTGGAGATTTACAGCTCCCCTCTGCACCATATCACGAATGTAGTGATACTGTATCTCTATGTGCTTTGACTTGTCAAGAAACATTGTGTTCTATGTCATCTTTATGAAAATATGGTTATCACATAGAATCACAGTGGCTTCCATCTCTAGATCGAATAGACATGTCAACAAATTCTGAAGCCATATGGATTCACAACTGGCGGAACATGCAGCAATGTATTCTGCTTCTTCCATGTTGAGAGCAATACTAGATTGCTTCCTTCTTTGCCATGAATTCATGGTTGACCCTAGACTGAAACAATATCTTGAAGTGATCTTTCTATCAAAAGAACTTCCATCTCAATCTGAATCAGTATAGCCATACAGTTTGAATTCATGATCTCCAGTATAATAGAGAGCATAATCCAACGTACCCTTAAGGTATCTCATCACCTGCTTTGCAGCTACAAGGTGAACATGCATGGTCTCTACTAGATACTGACTTAAGTTGTCCACAACAAAGCATATATTTGACTTGGTATTTTTCAGATACATCAACAAACCAATGATCTATATATATAGAGTAGCATCAACCAATTCTGATGAAGTATCAACCGGGAGCTTCAACTTTGTTTCCATGGATGTGTTCATGGATTTACATTCCAATATGTCAAACCTCTTTAGTATTTCAACTGCACACTTCCCTTGGTTAAGGAAGATCTTCTCTTGGCTTTGCTAAAATTCAAGACCTAAGAAATAATGCATTAGGCCTAGGTCTTTCATCTCAAATTCTACAATGAGCTTCTTCTTACAATCTGTGAAGAGATTTTCTTCTCCTGTTAAGAATAAGCCATCCACATACAATAGCAATATAATTGGCTCATCATTCATAACCTTGAAGTAAAGGTTAGAATCAACTTTACTCTTAGTAAATCCCAAGCTCATCAGGAAACTATCAATTCTACCATACCATGCTTTAGGAGCTTGCTTCAACCCGTACAGAGCTTTCTTCAACCTGCAAACACGAGTCTTTCTATCTTCAACTTCAAACCATTGTGTTTGTTCTATATACACTTATTCTTCAATAACACCATTTAAGAAGGTTATTTTCACATCCATCTGGTGTAACTTACACTTCATTTTGGATGCAAGAGCTATGATGGTTTTGATAGAAGTGTATTTGGCTACAGAAGAAAATGTCTCTTCATAATCAATACCTTCCTTTTGAGAAAAACCATGAGCCACAAATCTTGCTTTCTATTTTTCAATACTTTCATATGTTGCATGTTTTATCTTGTATATCCATTTGGAAGATACCACATCTTTGTTCTTTGGTCTGGGAATTACTTCCCATACATCATTCTTTATAATGGAATTGTATTCTTCTGTCATGGCATCTACCCATTCTTTCTTCTGAATGGATTCTTCAAAGCAAGAGGGTTCCTTTTCTATGAGATCACACATCAGAGCCATATAACTAGAGAATGGCTTAGGTTTCTTGCTTTGTCTCATGGTTCTTTCTGGGGCACCATACTTCTTTTCATCTTGAATAAGTTCCCTTGCCCAAGCTGGCTTTCTCTTGTGAGAGATCATCATCTGGGGAGGTTCTTAAGATTCTATCATATCATGATCTTCTGGAATCTCATCATCAAGAGTAATTGTAACTTCCTTCACTAGTTCTGCAACTATGGGAGCTACATGTTATTCTTCATATACTTCTTCAAGCTGCCATTTCCTTGATCTCTTGAGTGTTGCATCTTCATCAAAGGTTGCATCTCTATTGATCTCAATATGATGGTAACATGGTATGTAAATTCTGAAGGCCTTAGAGACCTCACAGTATCCAACAAATATTCCCTTCATTCCTGAAGGGTCCAACTTAGTTCTCCTTTCTTTTGGAATGTGTATAAACATTGGACAACCAAATATTTTTAGATGGCTTACTTCTAGCTTCTTTCTGGAGAAAATTTCTTTGGGCATTTTGAATCCAAGTGCACTATGGGATAGTTTGTTTTGGACATAAAGTGTTGTTCTTGTTGCTTCATCCCATAAGTGCATTGGAAGATCTTGATTGTGAATCATAGTCTTCACTTCTTCCATAATTGTTCTATTCTTTCTTTCTACTACACCATTTTGTTGAGGATTATAGGGAGTGTTGAGATCCCTCTTAATCCTGGCATCTCTGAAAAAGATTCAAAATTCATTGGAGGTATACTCTCCTCCATTATATGACATGAGTATCTTGATTTTTCTTTTGGAGAGGTTTTCTACCAAGACTTTGAATTCCTTTAACTTTTTGAGTACTTCATCTTTTGATTTTAAGAAATAAAACCAAGTCTTACGAGAGTAATCATCAATAAATGATACATAGTATACATAACCGCTTAGAGAGGTTGATGGAATTGGACCGCATACATATAAGTGGATGAGCTCCAAGATTCCTTCTACTTTATTGTCACTTTTTGGGAAAATATTATGTATGTTCTTTCCTTATGCACATCCCTTGCATACACCTGCATGATCAACCTTAAATTTTGGCAAACCTGTAACTACCTTGCTTACATATGGTAAGGATTTGTAGTTGATGTGAGCTATTCTTCTATGCCAAAGTTCAAAAGGACTCTCAGTGGAGTGAGTCAAGGTTGCATCTGAGTGACCTTTTAACTTGTACAAACCACCTTCTTCTGTTCCAATAACAATTTCTTCTTTTATGGTTTTTCCTTTAGGCCACATAATAACTTCACCATCTATGAATGCAACCCTAATACCTTTCTTATCTAAATTTGATATAGAAAGTAAGTTCTTTGTCAAACCTGGTACATAAAGTACATTCTTCATTCTCATCGGAGTCCTTGAATCAAGTTTGTAGGTGGATTCTCCCATTCCTCTAATAGGGTACTGATAATCATCTCTGAGTGAAACTTTCTGGGGAAATTCCTTTTTTGTAAGGCTAGAGAGAATGTCTTTATATCATGTCATGTTCTTAGAGGCATCATTGTCTATGAGCCAAGTATCCTCTCTAGGTGTCACAGATCCTGAGAAGGCAGATAAAAAAACATAATCTTCAATCTCTTCTTTAGTCAACTTTGCGGGTGGCTTATCATCTTCAACTGCAATGGCATGATGTATTTTTTTATTTATCTTCTTGTATTCTTCCCTTATGGTAGGAAAATTCTTGGCAATGTGTCCCATCTTATCACAATGATAACATTGATAAGAGGAGAAATATTTTTCTTTTATTTGACCCTTATGATATTTATGGAATCTCCTTGGAGGGTGAGATTTTTTATGGAAGTGGGTGAATCTCTTTGGGGAGTGACATTATTTATGAAGGTGGGACTCCTTTTGGAAATGAGACCTTTTCTTTCCTCCTTTAGCGTGAGTAGCTAGGTATTGATCTTCATCCCTTAATAGTACAGCTTCTCGATTGGCCACTCTTATTTCTTCTTGAACACATTCTTCTCATAGACTGTCAAATTGGAGTTTATATTTTCTTGCACAAATAGTTTGGATGAAGGAATCCCAAGGTCTTATGAGACCATTAATAGTTGTCATGATGAGTTCATCTTCATCCAAGTTGTCTCCAATTGCTTCTAACTATTCATTGAAATGAGTAACCCTAGAGAAATAATCTTGAACTGTTTCTCCTTTCTGCATCTTTGTATTCTTGAGTTGGGTTCTCAAGTTCATCTTTCCGTTGATGTTATTTTATTCATCCATTCTAGTTAGGTAATTGTTGAGATCAATTCTCGCTTCTGAAATTTCCCTCCCCTTTTCTGTTTTCCCAACTTCTTTTCTCCCCTTCTTTTCCCTCTTCTATACTTACCCAATTTCCCCTTTTCCTTTTTCCCTTCTATTCTCCCTTTCTAGTTTTATACTTAGTCATTTTTTCAGAACGACGAGTTCTCGGGTTGGCGGACTCGTGAATCCTCATCTCCAAGTATCTCATTTCTCCTATGTTGAGTCCATTCGATCGCCACATTATCCTATACTTAGCCATTTTTTCAATCGTAGGTTCCCGGGTTGGCGGGGTCAAACTCTCATATCCCATGTTCTGTGATATGCATTTTGCATCTAAAAGATCCAGGATATACATTTTGACCCCCAGACTCCCCAAGCTTCCAAGTATCTCATTTCTCCTATGTTGAGTCTATCCGACTGCCTCACAACACTTAGCCAATTTTCAACCTTCTGCATTCGCGGGTTCACAAAAATATCAAATCCTATTTTTCTCTTGTGCGTCCCCGCCACCTTCATTCTTTTCCCAATGCACATTTGGTATGGTTTAATGCTAATAACTCATTATGCAGGTCCTGTAAATATTGTCATTAATAGGCGAAGGGCTCGAGGAATTTCCTCATTAAACCACATTAAAGCATGATTTGCGGAATATTGTATATTGTCTCTCAAGTGCTCATTTCTAAGATTATCTGGATCAAAAGAATGCTCTCTTCAACTTATGGCGGCAATAACTCAACAACAATTCTGCGGACATAAATTGAAAATTTTCGGACGAGAGGATTAAAATTTTCAGTGGTCTAGAGCATACTCTTATTATTCATCACTTCTACTTAGAATGAAGTAATTTGGACGTCTGAAATTACGTGTACAGGTTGTGTTTCTGAAGTTTTTTACTGCAAGGAATTGGTTTTCTGGTGCGTTAAGAAATCCATACCAAGCCAGTGGATAATTCCACTCCAGGACCATTCTCCTATCATTCTTTCACCTTAAGTATTATGTAATATGTTGAGACTCCCAAAGCCAACGCTCACCTTCAAAGGTGAAGATTGTAGAGACTTTTTGAAAAAACATGACAATGGCCTAGATATATTACTAGAATTATTGGAGAATCTCATTTCCAACCCTGAGGATATTACCATACTACAGGTCATCTTGTTCAAAAACCCATTTCAGGAAATTGCCTGGTTATTTACCAGAGTTATAGGTCAAGAAAATATTGCTAGCATTTCTCGTATGATTCTTTACATCTTATATTTTACCGTCAAGGAGCAAGCCATTTTCATTTGGGGGAAGTTGATTTCCATTAAAATCTCTTCCCAATTGCCTCAATATAAAAAGGATAAGAAATTATTTATGTCTTCTTATTTGATTTTTGTGATAGCACATTGTTGTTGATTTCCTAAATTTTCTATATGCAAGAATGTGAGTTGTGAATTTGACCCCGTGACATTTTGGTACCAAGCATTATGGATGCACAAAGCTTCCCTGCATTTTTATGAAGTTTTCAATGACTTTGTCTTAGTTTTTAAAGGGTTGTTGTTTGGACGAGATACCCCAAGAATATCTGCTCAAGCTAGTAAATTTCTTGATAGAAAGGGGACTTTGGAACAAATGGAGAATTACAATGTCATCAGGATTTTCGGTTCTAAGGAAAATCCTTCCTTTCTTCCATGCCATATATTTGATAGAATGTTTGTCATAGAATTCGAAAGGCAATATAACTTTTGGCTGCACTTTTTTCATGAAAAATGAAAAAAACAATTTATACCATTGCCTTGGAAAGTTGGGGATTTTGTATTCAGAAATATGAACAAAATTGATGAATTCGCTAACCACTTCCACAAATTGAATCTCAAGTATGCTAAAAATATTAGAGGGTTTGACCCTAATGGAATATTTGTGGAACATATGTTAACAATGGGTTTTAACAATTCCTTTATCCATACATTTCTAGGAGAAGAAGAAGATAATAACCTGGGTAATCCTACCCACACTGCTGGTAACTTAGAGACGGTACTTGGTACCAATGAATTGTATAAACAGAGAGGAAAAGGTCCTAGTGAGAAGAGTATCTAGTCCCCAAATTTTACTGCCAAAAATTCAATACCTCGGAGCAGTGCTCCAGTGGCCCACCCATCTAAGAAGGTAACCAACAATAGTTCAAGCAGAGGAGGAGACAAGAACCCCCCTCTAGGAAAAATTGAAATCTCCCACAAACTTCATCTGAGGAAGAAAAGAATCGCGTCGGAAGTGACATAAATAGCTTTTCCCTTAAGGATATGGAGCTTGAAGTTGACATTGAGAAGAAGCTTCCTAACATTAACCAACTAGAAGGCGTGGCCCACCAGAACCAGTTCTTGGAAATTATTGAGAATGAGATATTTGATGAAGAAGAATCATTTCTATTTCAGAGTGTTTTCTTTGACAATGAATCTAAAAAATTAATTATTGAAAAGATCGATGCAAAGAATAAAAAGGGGAAATCTTTTTCAAAGGTTAACCTAAAGAATATGCGGCCTTCCCGAGTATCCAGAATCCATAGAGCCATCGGTGATGCATTGGACAATTCCATTGGCAGTCTCGAAGCAGAAAACGCAAAGTTAAAGGAAAGGATTAAGGAACTCGAAGAGACTTTGATGCCTCTTCCACTCCTTCCCAACCCTTTGGAAATTGTCAGACCTTCCACGACCATAGCCAGAATAAAAGGATCCTCAAGCTTACTCACATCAGCCAGGAGTTACGTGGAGAATAATATCAAGAAAAGAATGGCACTGATTACAAACTCTTGGGAAATTTCAAAGAGTATTATTTATTTTGGCTCGAGGGTGCATGCCTTCCTTGAATATATACAGGTCGATCTAAAAAATGAAGAAGGTTTCTACCTTAATGATGCAGTGGTACCCTTTGGTATTAAAGTTACTAGCATGCCAGAGCTAAAGAGAAGAGAGGAGGACCTTCCTTCTCCAAGTCAGATCAAGCATTTGAATGTCTGCTCGAAAGAGAAAATAAATAACTTGAACAACATCGTTCAGACATGCAACCAAGCCATAACAAGGAGAGAAGAGATATTCAAAAGGCTCGTAGAGGTGGACCTAGCTGGAAGTACTAACGAGGTCCAAGATCCCAAGTTGTTCATCAACTCGTTGTTCCTAACAGAACAACATTTCAATGAGGAGGTTGAGTTTTTTAAAGGATTATCAATTGAAAAATTATATGGCATAGTTGTATGTGATGAGAACACCATAGATAACTGGCTAGTAGATTATTCCATAAAAAATCAGGATATTGAAGAAATAATACATGGCATTTCCATTGATCTTCGTGACTTGGAGGGTGAGTTGTTCAATATTAAAATCTAGCATGAAATCAACGTGGCACCCATGAAAAGTTACATCGAAGAATGGTTCAAGAAGGCTATCAACAAACTGACAAATGAAGGGCAAGAAGCAATTGAGACAGTTCTTGTAACTGTCGATGAAAACGATAAAAGGACATTAGTGATAAAATGAACACATGAGCAACCATCATAGTAAGTTTACACTGATCACATTCTTCTTTTCTTTATCAAGTCCTTCATCCAATTATTCCACCTCTTTCACTAGAAAGGTTTAACCGAAGACTGATAACTCCTTTGTTCTTCTTACCAGGGCTTGTTGATCCTTCCACTGCCCACAATCCTCTTTCTAAAATATTATTTCTTGTATTTATTTGCTTAATGGTCTGCAGAAGCCCCAATCCTAGTATTTAAGACAAACACAATTTACATTTTCAAGAATATGTAACACATTATATATTTTTTGGAAACTTCAAGAGAACTACTTTGGGAACAATCTCGATTGTGCTTTGTAACCCTGTTTTCAGAATATAAAGTATTTGAGGTTGATCTACCATTATATTTATTTGATTTTCCCATGTATCCACTCTGTTAAAGTTCTCTTATGCATGCAGATCATCTTCTTTTGTTTTTTTTATGTGATCAGAGTCTTTATCTTAAAACTATGATGGATGTGAGGAAATTTTGTATACTTACTTTAAATGTGTAAAAAGTGTAATTCCTGGTCCTTTCTCGGGAACTTTATTTAAAAATAAAACAAAAACATCTTCCTTTTATTTTATTGTAATATTTTTGTTTCTTTGAATTACTATGACAGACTTCTTCTCAAGCCCCACATTTTGAACATTTGAAAATCTTAAGAAAATCTAAAGAGGAGTACCACCTCTATAAAAATGCAGGGGGATTTACATCCTCGTGAGGTCGTCACTTCGGTCCTAACGGATTCAAGCATCCTCAGGCATAAAACATCTCTTTTGGAGTATTCTTAGAAGACACTTCAGGGATCAAGTGATCTTTAATGGAATCTGCAATTATCCTTTTGGCCCTAACCATATCCTTCTTGTACTTTACTTTGGTTGTATCTTCTTCGGGTTCTGGCACATTTTTTTTTATGAATTTTTCAAGGTCATTCTATTCGAGAATGAATACAATTATGTACTTCCAGGCAAAAAAATTTTCCACACCTTCTAACTTGTCAACAAGCTTGGTGCTTGCAAACATCTTGACTTGGAGCTAGGAAAATGACCAGAAAATGAAAGTGCTCAGAAAATGAATCTAAACTTACCAGTAGATGCATTGGCCTGAGGCAAGTTGGCTAGAGCTGACTGTTTCCAAAAATTCCAAGTTTTACGCCTTGAAATTTGACCTGGACAAATATGGACTAGTACTTCTAGTACTGGTTTTGGTTTCCTGGTTTTCTGGTACCAGTCAAAACTAGGGTTTGAATTTTAGGAGAATCTGGCCACTAAAAAAGTGCACTCAAGTTGTCAAAGGATGCATTGTGAGTGAGTGAGTGAACAAATGAGGCACCATCCTCACTTATAAATACTAGTGAGGAGGTGCTAGGGTTATGTCTCTTCACTTAGTAGGGACGACTTCTTCCAAGAGTGGTTAAAACCACTTTATAAACCCTAGGGGTTGACTTTACAAATACCACCATATAAATATGGTTTGACCAATCCACAAAAGGGGATTTGGTCTTACACAAGACCCGATATGATCAATCCACAAAATGGGATTTGATCTATAAGATAATAACTCAAATATAATTAGAATGTTCTTCGAAGTTACAATATTTCAACAGTGAGAATAAAGAACAAGATACCAACCTTGAGAAAGAACAATAGACTTCCTTGACTCTAATTTGAAAAAAAAAATCAATAAAGGCATTGATTTACCTTTATTCCATCTAAATGTGGCTCATGTTTGTGGATTAATCAATTATTAGTACATATTTCGGCTTGGTTTGTACAAACAATGGTATCGGTCATTGTATTCATATTTGTTATTCAATAAAATATATTGATTTATACAAACCCACAGTACAAAATACAATATGTCATTGTATTCATATGTGTTATTCAATAAAATATATTAATATGTACCTCCTCTCCCTTTTCCTCTATTGGACCACCCCCTCGTACCCACCTCCCCTTATCTCATCCATCTCCCCCTTTTCTCGCTCATCCCCCTTTGCAACCCATACACATCCACCTTCCCTTTCCACTCACCTCTCCCAACCTCTGTATCCCTTCCACCCTCTCTACCCCTCTTCTCCAGCCTCCCTTAGCCCACCACATCCCCCCTTCCCCTCTATCGAACTCTTGCCTTCTCTCCTACTTTCCATATCCCCCTTCATCTTGCCTCACCCTCCCCCTTGCCTTCTTCCTCCTATCCTTCATGTCCACCAGTCCTTCTCCCCTACCCATATACTCTTCACCTTATCTCACCTCCTCCCCCTTTGTCCCTCTTACCCCACCCCCTCATTCCCACCTCTCTTAGTCTCACTTATCTACCTTTCTTCTCCCCAAAAAATTAAATATTGAAGGAATCTTTTGCCTCTAACTATGTATATAGGTACGACTATCACTTGGAAATTATGATCTACCTACTTATGACATTCTAGATCCTCTTCATATGGGCCTTGCCCCTCACCATTCTTGCTTTTCTTCTTTCTTTTTCCCTTCAGACCATCACTCATAGATTCTTAGAGCGATGATAATATAACAAATTTCACTAGTTGGAGGAAAAAGGGGGATAAAATTGAGATCCAATATTGGCTTCCAAAGATCATAGAAATATTCCCAAAACTATGAGAATAAAGAACAAGATATTGACCCCAATAACAAAGAACAATATATTTCCCTCTCTCTCTCTCTCTCATAT
>JZKD02S0295347.1:305805-316426 GCA_000966675.3 Picea glauca | reverse complement strand
GGTATATGTGGTTTGCTCTTCACGTCGTTGACTTTTAATGTGTATTAAAATATGTGTAATTTTAAATGTTTAATATTTTTGTCTTATTTATGATTTTATTTTCTTAATTTAATTTTTTATTTAATATATATTAAATAAAAGTTGGTTTATGAAGAGAAGTCATAAATGGAAAAATAAAACAGTAATTATATGAAACTACTTAGTTTTTATTGATAAAATCTTAAGTAACCTACTAGTATTTAAAGGGGATAAACTTTCACTTAAAAAAAAGCAACCACTGATGAAGGAAGGCAAACTTCCACTCCACCCACATACCTCTTGATCTTGAAATATTATATGAACTATCTTTCTCTCTCTCTCTCTCACACACACACATACATATATGTGTGTATGTGTGTGCGCGCTCCTCATGAAGTAGACTTTTAATGTGCATTAAAATATGTGTAATTTTAAATGTCTAATACTTTTTTTTTATTTTATGTTTTTATATATGTGTAATATATATTAAATAAAAGTTGGTTTATGAAGAGAAATTCATAAATTAAAGAAAAAACATTAATTATATGAAAGAAAAGTTGAAACTTTAATATTGAAGATTTAGGTACTAGGTGCAAAAAAATATTGTTTAAATTTGAATGGTGTATTTTATTTTAAGTGAAAAAAGATTGTTTAACTTTCAAAGGGTGTATTTTATTGTTCCATTGAAATGTTGAGTTTTCAATATGCAAAAAAAATAAATGGCTCAAAGTGTGTCTATTTGGGTGAAGAAAAACTATTTTTTACAAATCTTTTTTCTTAAGAATGACTTGTTTAGTTTTTAAATACAAATTTATTTTACTAACAAATTAAATCTATGGACTAATAAAGTATTGAAACTTTGTACAACTTAAAACTTTTTAGGAATTACATAATGTAGAGTGAATCTAATCTTTAATATAAATTGGTTAAAATAAAGTATGTTTTAGTTTGAGTTTATTATTAAGTTAAACATTGTTTTTTTAATATATATGGATGATCCAAATATAAAATCCTCCCATTTAATAACATTTTGTATTCGAGTGAGTGCTAACTGTGCTCATTGTGCACAAATCGAGCTAGTGTTTTGACTCTCATTAAGCAAAGAGATAGGAGCTAGATAGAAGCAATGAAGGGAGGATCCTGCCACCGTGTCCAGGTATGTTTGATTTATCTAATTTTTAACCCAATTTAGTTTTTTTCTCCCAAGAATCTAAATTAAAAAAAAAATGTAATTTTGTATTTTAATTAAAATCCCAACCTAATTTACATGCCATGGCTTTTAAATTGCAACATATATAATATAATGGAACCCCAAGACAATGTAAACCTCTCAGAAGAAAACCAAGAAGATCAAAACCACAACCCACCACAACAACCCAATGTAAACACTCAAATTGATGAGGGGTTGGTTATGTTATCTCTCCAGGAGTCCTTCTCAGGTTGTAGGTAGAAGAAGCCTGATAACTTAAAATATGTTTCTCTCAATGATTTACTCAATGATGGGTATGTGGTTGGATCAAGATGAATATCTAACTCACTGGATTGTATCACAAGACTGTCTAAGGATATTCAAACAATGCAAGGCCTTCAAGAGCTATTATCAGATAGGTGAATCAAATGAATAAAGAGACTAATCAATTAACCAGAACATACATATATAAAACAATACATATGATGGGCCAACATACCAACAATAAATACTTATGATCCTTTGCTTACTAATCAGATAGTGAGATGACACTCACCAATGGACTATGTAAGCATAGATAACGAACAAAATTCAACTCATAAGCATATAACAAAAAGGGAAAAGAAGATCTGACAATAACAATGAAAGAAGCTTGCAGGCTGAATATATTATAGAAAGAGTCTCTATCATACTAGCAGTATAGTTTAGAACTCAAAATCGAACCCCCCCTAAGGTTGTTCAAAACTATAGACTTTATAGTCTTTACATCAAAGTTTAAGATCCTATTAAAATGGATCTAAAATACTAATAATAGAACAAGGTAAAAACAATTTTCAATTCATAGGATTAGATCCTAACTCAAAGGAATCAAATCCTAATCATAATCTGTGATCTTCGGCATTCCTCGACAGCTGCAACAATCTTTGACATGTTCAAAAACCTTCAAGGTTATGACAAGGCACTTAAAATATTCCTTTGACAGCTTGACAGTATCTTGACTAAAAATAGAAAGGCTATTCGACCTTTATATCCTTTGCATCAATTTCAAAAACTTAAAAGAGAGAGTGATCTCTATCCCTTTTAATTTTATCATTCATTTAGAATCTTCCTCAAATGATTTGGCAGCGAAAACATTTTATCTGAGCAAAAATACCATCATTCTGCCTGTCTCTGTGCTTTCAGTGGCTTGTGAGCCAAAATTCTAACCTGTAAGCCACCGAAAACTCTGCTTTCGGTGGCTAAGGACAGTTGTGCAAACTGAAATAGCCACCGAAAAGGCAGGCTTTTGCATACTTCTTCAAAGATTCATCTAACTTTCTTTTCAGGTCCATAACAACTGATATATGGAGCTTATCTCTGCGAGGAGGCTCATAACCATAGAGAAGCTTTGCATGTTGAACACACACTCTATACCTGTTAGGTTTTCCCTCAAAGTATGGGGTTGGCTATTTGTGATCCTTAATCTGTCTTAAAGCTCCACTTTTCTAGCAGTTTTCTAATATGTTCCCTATCAAAGAAACCAGCAACAACACTCCAAAATCCAATGGAAATATAGAGAATAAGAATTTGAATGTGAGGCTTTCTACTAATTCGAGCCTTCCCCAGTGCAAGTAATATGATACTACCCAAAGACGTTGCACTTGTTGTAATGAATTTGTGAAACCTGTCATCATTCTTTCAAAAGGAAAGTCATACATGATTGGTACCAAGGATCCAAATATAAGATAAAAAACAATAGTTATAGTTCCATTGAATCAGAACCTATGCCAGACTATGTCTATGAACTGATCTTGGTGATAGTGATCAAGGTCCAAGATATTGCTCAAGATCTCAAACAATCCTGTAACTTAAGGATCATCTTTGATGGGTATTTGTGTAGCCATGCCTCCCATTGAATGCAACCCACATTGTCTCTCAACTGCATATAAACTCCATTAAGTCGGGCACATGAGCATCTATCCCCATAACATGTATTTACAGTTATTTCAATAATAAACACGTGCATCAACTCTCCATATAATTGACAAAGGGTTTGTTCCTCATCTATATTTGATATCATGGTAGTCTTTACTTACACTCGGCTACTAACACATTGATGCTTTGATTCAGGTAATTGACAGTGGATATCTTACAGCTCGCCATGAGACATCCCAATCTCTGCAAAAAGAATGTCAAAATCTGCTTCTGGAAGCATGACCTGTTGTCAATAACGATCTCGACATGATTTACCTCAAACTATGCAATGTTGGATATCCAAAACGGCTTCTGCAAGTTTTGACTCTTGGCTCTTAGCTGGAATTCTAAAACTTTTTAACACCTGCTCTTCCACGTGGCATCTAGAAGCCTATATATATTACTAGCACAGCTATGAGTATGAGTACTCACGGCTGGTGAACGCCGAAAGGCTTACGGCTGGTAAATCACGTCACCCGCTGCTGGTGAATGCCGATGGGTGTCTGCTGGAACAATTTCAACATTTCTGTGTGACTCCATTACTGTGGACTCGACCCGGCTCTCTATCTATAACCGAGTGCTCGACCCTCAACCGAGTTATAGATGTAGGTTGAGCCTTCTCCTATAGATGTAGGTTGAGCCTTCTCCCTCGACTTAAAGGTCGAGCTAACCGAGATTGCTTACATACATACCTAATATCTTAATAGTGATGCCCCCAATCTCCTCTCAGGTCAAGGTCGAACCGTTTGAATATAATACGCCTGGTTCTTATATATATATAAATTTCGTCATTAGAGTTTCGTTCGATAACAAGAGTTGAGATCTCTGAATCGCTGGTTCTCGTTTTAATAGGTCGATTACTAAGATTGTCCAGTAAACCCTCGGCATAAATCCAAAGGAATTGGAATCAATACCGAACGTGGTCCTGATGGAATATGGAATACGGGAGGAAACAGTCGAGTAAGTGGAGATGAAAGCGACGGGGGAGGGAAAACGGTGGAGGAAGTGGAGAGTAAGGGATAAGTTGTCGGAGAAATGGAAAGTAATAAACCTTATTAATCACTTAGACGTGGAAATCAATTAGCCACTATAGTAAATTTTAAATATAATTAAGTAAAAGTAAAAAAATAAACATGTAAATAGATGTCTTTATAATAGTGAGGAAGTTAGTGGTTGAAATCACAACCATTGATTTATTGGGACGACTAAGAATATTCCATCAATATTTAATCTTCTCCATACAAAACTGATTAAGCACTAAAAACCTATTAAATGTGCCCATTGTCAATAGGTATACGCCTTTCGGCGTAATAAATAATGCAGAAGAAAAAACCCATAACTCTCGGGAGTATAAGGGTTTCCATCTTTACATATGCCAAATCATTCAATGTAAAATCGATATGGTAAAATGCTAGGTGTTGCATTGTGCTTGGTCTTTGATTTGAGTTTGACTCATGGCTTGGGCATGTCAATTAACTCATGGCTTGGCTTATAGTATGACTTGGTTTATAGACATGGAGTTTGGCATATATTGAATGACCTATTCGATAAGATAGACTAAGCTTACTTAAGCACATACCCTTTTTTATTTGGCAAGAGTTTATAATTACACATCTAAAAGGGTAGAAACTAGGGTGTCTAAGTAATACTAACCAAGTTTTGGAATGCAGATCAATGACAGTGTTAGAAGGGCTTGGAGTAATCATAATCAATGGGAACTTAATGGGGATTTTGAGATAAAACACTGGCCAGAAAATTTTAGAAATGAGCGTGTTAAATTAAAGTTGAGAAAACACTCCAAAAATACCAGTGTATTTTTGGTCGCTAACATCTAGCTCCAACTAGGATGGATATCTCCCTGCGAGGTTTCCAAGAACCTATTAGTTCCAGTCGCCTTTAGTGTTGGGCATGGAGTCATCTGACCTACACAATTGATCTCTGCAAACCTGTAACCTGCCTGTAACCTGCTCTGCTTATTCAACAACCAATAATCGAAAAAGTCTACTTGCTCATAGAGCGAGCTTATTTTCTTCTACTCCTACTCTAATCATTGTACTGATGCTTAATCAAGTAAACTCATGCTTCCAATGAAGCCATGTCAGAAACTGATTTATTGAACCTATTCTTGATCTTGACCCAAAAAATAATGGAATGCATAGCCAACAGAAAAGTGCTTTGAACAGATGATAAAGCCAATTTTCATCTGACAAAAATAATTTAACACATATGTTTCTAATAGATTCCAAATAGTTTGCAATAGGGTCATTAAAACCATAAAGGAATACCTCTCTGTGTTGTTGTTTCAACTGAAAATTGAAGTGATGTTGGTTGCTCTCACTAATATCGATGTTGAATGTGAATTGTTCTCCCTATAATGGAAAAGCCTATATGATTAGGTATTGATCTAAAACTTTTTTCTCTCCTTCACCATATCCCCGTGACTTAGATTCATCACTCTGATGAAATGGCGTATTACAACTGGCAATTTCTGGAAAAAAATAATAAGTATGTTCTGGATCTTCTACATCACTGTCTTGATAATGATCAAATGAAAACTGAGTCTGAAAATATGTATCATGAAGAAAATTCTGATCACCCTCTCCAACAATGAAATCTTTGCAAGATGAATCTTCTTTGAACTTTTGAACTTTAGATTCACAATTTTCATCAATCATAGCATGCATACATTGTTGATCATCCTTTTGTTGAAAAGTAGAACTGAGTGAAATTCCAGAAGCAAACAAATCTCCACAAAACTTAAAATCTTCTTCTTCATCACTATATTTGTCAAAAATGGGAACATCATGATCCAATTCTAATGACAGGGATGAAGATTCATGCATAGAATTATCAGCAATAGGATCTTGAAAAAGGTTTGGAAAAATATCACCTTGTTCTTCATCATAATTTGAAACAACATGTTCATGAGGAGAAATATAGTACTCTTGTTGTTGTAACTGAGAACTGAAATGTTGTTGTTGTTGTTGGCTTCTTTCACTGATCTCAGTGTTGAATGTAGACTGCTTGATCTTTGTCTGAGAAGAATGCATGATGAACTGTTGATCTGGAATTTTCATCTCATCGTCTTCCTCTTCGTATCTGTTGCAATCTTCTTGTGTCTACAAATCAGAAAACTGAGGGTTTCCTTTAATATCTGTTGCGGATCCGAAACTTTCACATGTTGATTTGTCAATCTGCTCATCATCTTTAAAGTTTTCAGAGGGGACAATCTGATCTTCATGAAAAACAATAGATGAATTTGGAATAATGTCAAAAGCATCACTACAGTTATCATAATGTGGATCACCAATATCTCGATCATGATGAGAGATATCTTCTGTTGTAGCAAAGTCTTCATGAATATTTGGATCTTTGTTCAATAAATTGAAATCATGACAACATTCGGGATATAAAAGGTCAGCTGAAAATGTGCCTTTGCAAAACAAATGAAAGGCAGCATGAAAATCTGCCAAAGAGCTGATACTGGCAATAGGAGGATACCGGTACCAATCACGAGCAATTCCCTCTAATGAAAAACCAAAGAGTTTGATCTAAACATCCTCATGCACAATTTGCAACCGATGAATGAAATCATGAAAATCCAACAAATGTTCAGCTGGCACTTCCCACTCTTCTCCTTGAAATCTGGGAATACTATTTTCCCATTCATCTATACTAGGCACTGGATTACGGAAACTAATGATCTTTGAACAATCATAGAAATCATACCTCTTCACTAAGATCTTGTTCATGTCATACCAGTGGAGTCCCCAACAAATCTCAGAACAATGGAGTCGCCACTGAATCCATCCTTCATGGAGTCGCCATATAGATGATTACAACCGAAAATATGTCCAGACTTTTTCTATCATCAAATCTGGATCTTGTCATCTCCCAAGGAAGCTGAGCTTCAATCTCCTGTCCCCAACAATGACGCCAATTTGTTATCTCTCTTGGAGTCCTTATTAGGTTGTAGGTAGAAGAAGTCTGGGAACTTAAAATATGTTTCTCTCAATGATTTACTCAATGATGGGTATGTCGTTGGATCAAGATGAATATCTAACTCAGTGGATTGTATCACATGACTGTCTAAGGATATTTAAACAATGTAAGGCCTTCAAGAGCTATTATCAAATAGGTGAATCAAATGGATAAAGAGTCTAATCAATTAACCAGAACATACATATATAAAACAATACATATGATGGGCCAACAGACCAACAATAAATACTTATGATCCTTTGCTTACTAATCATATAGTGAGATGACAGTCACCAATGGACTATGTAAACATAGATAAAGAACAGAATTCAACTCATAAGCATATAACAGAAAGGGAAAAGAAGATCTGGCAATAACAATGAAAGAAGCTTGCAGGTTGTATATATTATAGAGAGAGTCTCTATCACAATAGCAGTATAGTTTAGAACTCAAAATCGAACCCCCCCTAAGGTTGTTCAAAACAATAGACTTTATAGTCTTTACATCAAAGTTTAAGATCCTATTAAAATGGATCTAAAATACTAATAATAGAACAAGGTAAAAACAGTTTTCAAGTCATAGGATTAGATCCTAACTCAAAGGAATCAAATCCTAATCATAATCTGTGATCTTCAACATTCCTCGACAGCAGCAGCAATCTTTGACACGTTCAACAACCTTCAAGGTGATGACAAGGAACTTAAAATCTTCCTTTGACAGCTTGACAGTATCTTGACTAAAAATAGAAAGTCTATTCAACCTTTATATCCTTTGCATCAACTTCAAAAACTTAAAAGAGAGAGTGATCTCTATCCCTTTTAATTTTATCATTCATTTAGAATCTTCCTCAAATGATTTGGCAAAAAAAAACATTTGATCTGAGCGAAAATACCATCATTCTGCCTGTCTCTGTGCTTTCGGTGGCTTGTGAGCCAAAATTCTAACCCGTAAGCCACCGAAAGCTCTGCTTTCAGTGGCTAAGGACAATTGTGCAAACTGAAATAGCCACCGAAAAGGCAAGCTTTTGCAGACTTCTTCAAAGATTCATCTAACTTTCTTTGCAGGTCCAAAACAATTGATATATGGAGCTTATCTCTGCGAGGAGGATCATGACCATAGAGAAGCTTTGCATGTTGAACACACACTCTGTACCTGTTAGGTTTTCCCTCAAAGTATGGGGTTGGTTGTTTGTGATCCTTAATCTATCTTAAAGCTCCACTTTTCTAACAGTTTTCTAATATGTTCCCTAGCAAAGAAACCAACAACAACACTCCAAAATCCAATGGCAATATAGAGAATAAGAATTTGAATGTGAGGCTTTCTGCTAATTCAAGCCTTCCCCAGTGCAAGTAATATGATACAACCCAAAGACGTTGCACTTGTTGTAATGAATTTGTGAAATCTATCATCATTCTTTCAGAAGAATAAGGCATATGTGATTAGTGCCAAGGATCCAAATATAAGATAAGAAACAATAGTTACAGATCCATTGAACCAGAACCTATGCCAAACTGTGTCTATGAACTGATCTTGGTGATAGTGATCAAGGTCCAGTATATTTTTCAAGATCTCAAACAAGCCTGCAACATAAGGTTCATCTTTGACGGGTATTTGTGTAGTCATGCCTCCCATTGAATGCAACCCATGTTATCTCTCAGTTGCATATAAACTCCATTAAGTCGGGCACATGAGCATCTGTCCCCATAACATGTATTTACAACTATTTCAATAATAAACATGTGCATCAATGCTCCGTATAATTGACAGAGGGTTTGTTCCTTGTCTGTATTTGATATCATGGCAGTCTTTACCTATGCTCGACTGCTAACACATTGATGCTTTGATTCAGGTAATTGATAGTGGATATCTTACATTTCGGCGTGAGACATCCCAATCTCTGCAAAAAGAATGTCGAAATATGCTTCTAGAAGCATGACCTAGTGTCAATAACGATCTCGACACGATTTACCTCAAACTATGCAATGTTGGATATCCAAAACGACTTCTGGAAGTTTTGAATCTTGGCTCTTAGCTGGAATTATGAAAATTTTTAACACCTGCTCTTCCACGTGGCATCTAGAAGGATGCAAATATTAAAAATAATGCAGAAGAAAAATCCCATAACCCTCGGGAGTATAAGGGTTTCCATATTTACATATGCCAATGCATTCAATATAAAATTGATATGGTAAAATTCTAGGTGTTGCGCTCCGGTTGGTCTTTGATTTGAGTTTGACTCATGGCTTGGGCATGTCAATTAACTCATGGCTTCACTTGTAGTATGACTTGGTTTATAGACATGGATTTTGGCATATGTTGAATGACCTAGTCGATAAGATAGACTAAGCTTACTTAAGCACATACCCTTTTTTATTTGGCAAGAGTTTATAATTACACATCTAAAAGGGTATAAACTAGGGTGTCTAAGCAATACTAACCAAGTTTTGGAATGCAGGTCAATGACATTGTCACAAGGGTATGGAGTAATCATAATCAATGGGAACTTAATGGGGATTTTGAGATAAAACACTGGCCAGAAAATTTTAGAAATGAGCGTGTTAAATAAAAGTTGAGAAAACACTCCAAAAATGCCAGTGCATTTTTGGTCACTAATAGGTTATATTAACAACCCTTGAGGAACAATTAAGGGACACCAGAGAGCCTAACATAGTCTCTTTGGCTACCTCTTTGGACATCATTGTGAAGTCCATTGCAAGTGACCAAGGGAAATTGACCTCTATTTCTAATTATAGGGAAATAATGTATGAGTACTATAGCACTGGTTTGGATAGAAACCAAGTCAAATAACTTGACATTTCAAAACAAAAAATATTGCCTATATTTAGGGATCCTATAAATGGAAAAGAACTACCATTGACCAAGAAACACATCTCCATTGACTGGTGCATCCATCCCCAGATTAGTAAAAAATGGATGCATAGGTGGTATATGGTTTTTATAAACCTCCCTGCAATAACAGGGAGATGCCCTTATATTTTATGAGAAAATTATGGGTCGATTTTATTTTGGGTAAGCATGTCAACTAATTTGACATTGGTAAATTTCAGGTGGTGGGTCGAGGGTCTACACAGGGTGGAGAGCATGCCAGACATAACCTCGTGTTAGGTCCTCATCCCCCAGGTGAAGGATTTTCCCCCTACCCAACATCCTCTTTTTATAGAGATCTTGCAACAGGTACAACTAGTCATTTCATCATTGAATCGTAGCCTAGTGCAACACAGTAGCTTTTTTGCACTATCTCGACAGGAGGTGCCTACTAGTGACATTGATAGAGGGGTTCGAGCTTCAACATGCATATGAGAGTACAATGAGGAGAGGGAACATGGACATAGCAGTCATCTATGTGGACCTCACATATGCTCGAGTTGTGGGTAAAAATTCTATGGGCCTATAGAGCCCAGTGGAAAACATAGTTTCATGGAGGAGATTAGTGATCCAGGTGGATATTGGTGGCCACCC
>JZKD02S0295347.1:272447-288437 GCA_000966675.3 Picea glauca | reverse complement strand
GGACAACATGGTTATATCAAACATTAGTTTCTAGGAAATAATAATATAATATTACTCCTTTAGAGGTAAGCCCTCTAACTTAGCCCCTATTCCTATACACTTAGCCCCTTCCCCACCTAGTGGACCTTAGTCCCCCATAACTCTTTCTTCATGGAGGATCTACACGCAACAGTGTAATTTTATTAATGAGATGTGTGTATTTACATATACAAAATCAGGCTCATTGGCCTTAACATCTGACTCACCAGCCTAATAAACACATAAGTCTCTCAACTTATAACCACTCAGCTCACTAGCCTATAAGCATAATTACAATTCAGCAGGGGCTCGGCCTTGGGGTGTTACATTCCTACTTCAACATTACCTTCATAAGTTCTCTCTGAAGTGCACTCTTGCTATTGACCTATAATTCATATTCTTAAGTGACAACAGATGTTGTCACTTCTTCATAACACACTAATGTTGAATTATGAACATAACTATTCCACGTAGGTATAGGAGAATAGGCCTAGCACGTTTAAGGAGGTGTCTATGGGGAAACACAAATTAGAGAAACAAGGCAAGGTAGGTGTGAATGCCCGAGTGGAGGCTAAAGTGGGGTAAGATGTACAAGAATAAAGTCTGGTCGTCTATGCATTGATTAAGCCCGCTGTTATTTCTACAATAAGACCCTAAAAAAATGATCCAATGGTATCACATATAAACATATTTAAATATTTAAATAATAATAATATAATTTAATTTGTAAAGTTTAACTATGAAAAAATGGTAAATATTTTTGGTTAGCTACAAAGTAATAGCTAATCATTCAATGAACAAACTCATTGCTTATATAATCATGCCATTCATTGCTATAGTCCTACTTCGACTTAGAGTAACAAGATAAACAACATGGAAGACGAGGTTTAGTAAGATTGCTTCAAACTCCAAGCAAAACCCTCAAGTAGGGGTGACATAAAGATGCAAAGCCATGACTAAATCATTGGGGAATAAAAGAAGAGGTCACTCTACATAATATTGACAATATTAATAATCAGTTTAAGGAGATATTGTGGTGTGATAAAGAATTAGAGGATAACAAGAAAATTAAGATATTGTAAGTAGGTGATCAACCATAATCTAGAAGATAAATGCATCTCTTCATTTTAACTAGTGTAAATAAGAAAATCACATTGCTAAATTAAGAATGAACTCTCACCAACTCCATAATGAAATATGTCATTGGACAATCCCTAAATGGCCTAGATCCCTAAAAACGTTATGGGTGGAAAGCATTTTCCATCTTTGTAAAACACTTTGATTTACACACATATTAATCACAATTTTACAATCTAGACCTTCCTAACCTTTTAACTTATCAAAACTATGGTGATTTAAAGATGCTTCTTTTCAAAGAAAATAAATAATTTATTGTCTTATAAAAGTTGGTTTCAATGAACATTAACTATCATCATCATCATACACACATAGATAAATATATTTAAATCTATCTTAACTAAAAATCTTTTAAGTAATAAAAGATTTACATTTTATTTATTTTTAAATCCTTCTTAACTCCAATATTAAAATGGATTTAAATTACTACACATTGTTTTCAATGTACACTTAATATAAATTAGCATTAATAAATATAATAAAGTTTATTTAAAATATATATTTTTGGTTATTTAAAATATATATTTTTGGTTATTTGAAATTTTTATTAATTATAATAAAGTTTATTTAAAAAATATATTTTTGGTTATTTGAAATTTTTATTTAAAATCATAAAATGATTTTTGGTAAAATTGATCATAAATTTTTAAAACCATAAAATGATTTTTGACAAAATTAATCATAAATTTAGATTTTTTTTAGTTTTTATAACTTATCATACATTTAAATTTATTTTTTTTAAATGTTTTTTTATTTATTAATTTTTTTTTTTAATTTTAAACATTTTTCTTTATTTAAAAAATAGTATTTAAGAAAAATTAGATTTTGTAAAACTTTCATAAATTTAAATTTATTTTTTATAATATTTTCTTAAAAAGTATTGAATATTTATTTTTTATTTTTCAGCATGCTGAATTTATTTATATATTTAAAAATGTAATTTAAACAACAGAAAATAGTGATTTTGTCTAAATTTACATCCAATTTCTGCCAAAAAAAACCCAAAAAATAGAACGTTTAACCAACATCATATACAGCTTATTAAACAACATTGAATGCTATATTGAATGCTATAACAAATGATATATACACTATCCAATCATCATAATATATACACCAAAATGTATATACCACCGACTGCAACATTTAATAATGTGCATGCTGTATATTACTGACCATCAAATTCTATCACTTGCCACCGTAGGTCTCCCTTTATCAACTACTACCACCGACTGCAACATTTAATAATGTGCATGCTGTATATTACTGGCCATCAAATTCTATCACTGCCACCGTAGGTCCCCCTTTATCAACTACCATCAAATTCTATTACAGCCACCGTAGGTCCCCCTTTATCAACTACACGTGAACTTGTTGGCTGTATGTACCGGCCTTGCCCATCCCATCATAAAATAATAACACTAATTAATTTCAAACGTTAAACTTAGTCCATAATTAAAATAACACTAAAACAATTACAAAAGACAAACTTAAGTTTGTTCATAATTGAAATTGGGCCCAATGTCAAAATTAACCCTCGCACAAGTCCCTGTCACGCCGATCCAGTGAACTCCATCGTTAAAAGATAAAGTCTGTTTGGGGATTTTCGGTCAAGTAAATGTTATTATAAGTTACATCACATATCTGGTAAAATTACAATTTTGCTGTGATAAAATTACTGTTTCTGATATCCGGAAAAGTTGAAAAATCCTTTGAACCTGTGGCGTTTTAATTAGCATTTACCCCACGCCATGGAAACGCCTGTCCTTCATGCCCAACGTCTGCATCGCATTGCGTCACGTTGCAGGTAAGGAAGGCCATTTATTCGCACATGGTATGTATTTATTCGCAGGCAAGAGAACATTACGTTAAACTGGTAGAGTTGTTGGGCTTTATATTAGGAGTAATTTGGCTGTCGGGAGCTTGAAAGACAATCTATCGCTAGGGTTTGGTTTGGCTTAGCCTCAGCTCAGTAGTCGATATTTCATTATATCTATGGAGTCGTCGTCGATCATAGTTGAGATTCCTTATTTTCTTAGACTCTACGAAAATGGAACGGTTGAACGCTTGGTCGATCAGCGTACGGTTCCCCCTTCTTTACAGGGAGTTGATGATTTGGAAGGAGCGGCATCCAAAGACGTGGTCATCGATCCTCAAACAGGCGTCTTCGTTCGTCTCTATCTCCCTCGCCTGGAGACCGGTGATGTAAACGGAAGAGTCCCGCTGCTTGTGTATGTTCACGGAGGGGGTTTCTGTATCGGGTCAGCTGCCTCGGCACTTTGTCACGGCTATATCAATAAAGTGGCTACAGAAGCCAAGGTAATATGCGTGTCGGTAGAGTACAGGAGAGCTCCTGAGCATCGCCTCCCTGTGGCTTATGACGATTGTTTCAGTGTCCTTGAATGGCTTGACCGCCAAGCATTGGCACTGGAGGGGGTGTCTGTGGATCCGTGGCTTGCTTCCTACGCAGACTTCAGCAAGGTGTTCTTGGCAGGTTGCAGTGCTGGAGCCAACATCGTGCACCAGGTCGGCATCCGTGCCTGTGGAAGGAATTGGGATCGCCTGTGTCTACAAGGAGCCATTCTGGTTCACCCTTTCTTTGGCGGAGAAGAAGCAATTGGGTGCGAATTGGGGGCGGGGCCGGAGGTGGAGGATTTTAATAAGCTTGTGGATGCACTATGGAGTATCTCTCTCCCCGCGGGGGCGGACAGAGACCACCCGTTTAGCAACCCTGTTGGACCCGGTTCACCGGCTCTGTCCACTCTGGTGTATCCTCCAACATTGGTATTTGTGGCAGGGAAGGATCTGCTGAGAGATCGGGGTATTTTGTATTACGAATCGCTAAAAACGGCCGGTAAAGATGTCGACTTCGTTATGACGGATGGTGAAATCCACGGGTTTCATATGTTCAATCCGAACTCTGAGAATGCGACGCTCATGTTAAAACGCATTTCGGAGTTCATGCATTCCTACTGTAATGACCCCACCCAGAATCTGTCCGTATGAAGATCAAATCAAATTTAGTTAAATACAGTTTTCGACATGGCGTTATGAAGGCTACAGTATGATAGCTTTGCCATTAAGTGAATAGTGAAGAAACCTGGAGTGAGTGTCTCTATGCAGATATTGACCCTATTCTATGTATGTTGTGTTGTAATTGTTAATGCGGAAAAACAATTACCATAAGATAAACAATACATATGCAAACACAAAACACAGCAAACAACAGTTTACGTGGTTCACCCAATTGTTGGGCTACGTCCACCAAGCATAGGTATCGGTCATCTTATTATTCAGCCAATGGAGATTACAGACGGATCTCAATCCTCACACTTCACAGTCACTTCTTCAGCCTCTACGGGCATACAATTAAATAGAAACATCCATATTCTAATTTAGAAAAATCCATATTCTAAATTAGAAAAAATCCATATTCTAATTTAGATGGATTAGTTACAATGGATAAATTTCTATTCACGGGTGAGTTTGTTGTCACCGTTTTCAACATGTTGCAGTTATTTCGCTTATTTTTATAAGAGTTAAAGCATACAAATAACAACTGTGTATGCAAATTGCTGGCACACGACGTTAACCAGTTGTCTGTTATCTCCCGCACGATGCTTTCAAATATCGTTTCTCTCTATGTATTATTGTTAGATGTGCTTATTTTATTATTAGTCCCTGTCAGGAAATATAGCTATAGGTTAGGTCGCTCAAACAGAGTAAATTTAATTTTAATTAATGGATTTTTTTAATTTAAATAAATATTTTGTAAATGGTGAAATTTTTATTAATTTATTAATGATTTTTTTTTTTAATTTAAAAAGTTTTTTGTAATAGGTGAAAAAAATTATATGATTAAATCCCTCTACTGAACACGACATTTAAAAAAGAAATTAATAAAAAAATAAAAAACTTAAAATGGTATGGTATTCCGTATTGAACGTTTATTCTATTGGCAGTGGTATTGAATGTTTATTTTCTTGGCAGTGAGAGTTTATGTTTTGCTTTTTTTAAGTTTTGTTTGTTTAATTTTTTCAAATTTTGGGAGAAAGTATTGGATCTTGGATCTGTAAATTTAAGTTATTAAATCTATATAATTAATGAGTGTTTCAAAAAAAAATTCGACGCCTTAAATTTATTTATTTATTTAAAAATGTACTTTAAATTTAAATATAAAATTAAGATTTCATTTAAATTTATGTCACTATATAATTTATTTAAAAATACACTTTAAAAATATAAAATTAAGATTTCATTTAAATTTATGTCAGCATCTAATTTATTTAAAAATGCACTTTAAATAATGTAAAATTAAGATTTCATTTAAATAATGTAAAATTAAGATTTCATTTAAAGCATATCTTAGACTAACTTAACTTGTTTCTTTATTTATTTGTGTTTGAATATTATATATGTATGATACAGTAATAAAAAATTAAAAAAAACCAAACAGTAAATCAATGTCAAATTCATTTTACTATATTGAATGCTTCTTTTATTTTATGTAATTTATTTGTTTTGTAATTGGAATTTGATGTAATCTATTTGTTTTGTAATTGGTGCGCTCAGCGGCGGGAGATGCCCGGCATTTTATAATTGAAACTTAACGCGGGGTCGTCGGCAGTTTCTTTTATTTGTCTCCTTGCAACATGCCAATATGTTATTCAGGGTTGGGTTGGGTTGCACGCGTTTTCTAACAAACAACCTCCAATCACCCCCCACCTAATTCCATTTCAACGTATTCCCCAGAACAAAGGATAAGTTGTTTCAAAAGCCATTATACATACACAGAACGGTGCACCTGTCGTTTCTGAAGGCATAAGTTTTTCATTATAGGATTCAAGTCAGGTTTGAAATTTGTTTAATTTATTTAGTATAGATTATGAGTTTTTATATTAGGTATGTTTAATAATAATTTAAATGAATCTAATAGTTAAGAACATGTGTTTATTCATAAAAGATTATAAGTTCAAATCTATTTACATTTTTATCATCAAATTTTAAATTCTCATTTTTTCTTATGATTTTATTTTTTATATTATATTTTTTCTAAATAATTTTATAAAATTTAAACAAAATTTATTATAAGCTTTTATTTTTTAATAAAGTTGTAAAGCAAAGTTTATTGGGAATTTTTTTTTTTTTTTTTTTAAGTAAAATTGTAATTTAAAATGTTTCTTTCCAACTAAAACTAATCACTCATTTTTTTTTTCAACAAAACCACAAAATTATGTATATGGATGCTAAATTTCAAATATGGATAAATATTTTGCATAAGCTTCACCGTTATGTTGAATAAATGTTGATGTAGTACCATCTTATTCATGAGATAAAACTATGAATCGTCACTCCTTAGTTTAGAGAGAATGTAGAACCTAATGGATAACAAAATTATAATAACCATTAATGATATTGATTCTTTTGGTTACAATTAAATTAGTCATTTTATAGTTTTTAAATGTTAAGATTGATTTAGGAATAATGTGTATTTATTAAATCTTTATATTGTTAAGATTGGTTATGTAATAAATTTCTGAAACATAAAAGTTATTTATAAATAGTTAATGAAAGTCAATTATTTAATTATTTAATTTAAAAAATAAACAAAAAAATCTAATAAATTATTTAATAATAATAGTAATATTTTAGTTATTTGATTGGTAAAGTTTACAAAAGTATATATACCTTTTGAACTTGTAACTTTTTGAGAGGAAACACATATTCTTAACTATTAAACCCACTAAACTGTATAAAATGATTTAATTAAATAAAATAATAATACTTCAAAATAATAAAATATATGTTGATTTTTTTTTTTTAAGAAAATAACTATTATTTGCGAGTCTCAAAATTTAAAATTTAAAATCGTAGAGTCCAGTCACAAATCTTCTTTCTCATCGCTAGGTTTTCAGCAAAGCCGAGCTACCATCATATTTCAACGTTTAGAGGAGTTAACGATAGCGAAATTTTGGAATGATATTTCTATAATTATTCTAATTTTGTTATTATAAATTTTTAAAATTTTGTTCAATCCAAATTTTAACTTTTTATATAACATTTTTTTTTTTTTTTGGGGGAGATTAATGGTACTTCGTTCCATATTGATCATGAATTCTTTTTGTTCAATTTAAGTTCTATACGGTTCAAAACTCTTTAACGATGAATTCTGACAAGTGAAAAAAATTATTTTTCCTCATTTAAAGAATGAATCGAAATTATCAAAATTGATAAAAATTCCATATTCCGACCAGTGGAAAAAGTTTGACGCCTACCCAAAACCCTGTTCCAATTTCAATCAAGGTGTTGTATTTGGGAAAGCAGAAAAAAGTTTCACACCCACTTAAAACCTTGCCAAAACCCATGCCATGCATTTTAAAATTGAATACACAGTACAAAACAAGAGAATACCTACAAGTTTGGGAAGGTTGCGCCAATTGTCAGGGCCATGGATTTGAACATAAACAATGAGCTTCATGTCCTCTTATGTGATCCAGGGTCCTCTCTTTATCCCTTTGTGATCGCCAACACCACATCCCATGATCATATTTGTATCTTGCCTTCTCACTGCAGATTACTACTAAAAATTGTGGTTGTCAAGCTCTCTCGTACTTCAGGCATGCCTAGTTCAGGATTTCTCTTACACAAAAACATAAATAGGGAGGATCACATAGGCAACGTGTAACACCCTGTTTCCCCCAGTCTGTAAAAATAACTATACTGGCCAAGTATTGTGGCAAACTCAAAAATGTGAATGTGTAATGTGAATAGACCTTGTGAAAAAGGTCGATGAATGTGAATAATACTATGAATATATATTGCAGGACTGCTGAGAGGGGAATATGCTGAAAAAGAGACCACGATGGCTAGATACAGGTGGTGGAAGGCACCTGGAATGGTGGCATTAACTTCCACCGAAAACCAATACCGTATTTGGTCTTCACTGGCCCGGAGAACCAAGAGCGGCTAGCTGGCCCGAAATTAATTTTTCGCAGGTTGGTAGGTGGATGGCTCCTCATGCGTAATGAGGGATGGGGGTAAAACCGCCCATCCGTGGGGTCCTGACACCTGACCACCATGAGGGAGATCGTGCCACACGCAAACTCGCTGAAAAGGAAAAAGGCAGGAGGAGTGTGCGATCACGGGCGGACGTCAGGGAGGAAGAACTCTGGAAAAATATGCAGAGTGAGTGATAGCGGAGAAGAAGGAGAGTAACCTTCGTTCTCGGTCACTGACAGACAGAGACACAGTCTCGCAGTATCATGGTCTCAGCTCGGGGGTGGCTAGTGGTAAATCCGTTGGGAGTCGTTGAGCCTACGGTTGGGTGGAAACAAGCACCCCTCTCAGTAGTTGCATCACCTCTGGTGTTTTTCTGATAAGTGTTTTGTCTCTAGCATCTTGAAATATATATATATATTCTGACATTTATGCTCATAATCTGTGAAATTGTGAATGATTTCAGTGCAAGAATGTTTGTATGGTGTTTTGATCAGTACTAGTAGTTGCATGTTTATAATGGAAGGACTATGTATGGCTTATGTTTTCATAAATCACTATTTATATGCATATTGATCTAATTCAGACTTCACATCTAGTTCTCGAGAGAGAGATACCCTTATCTACCTCACATAGTACCCTGGGTAAACCTCCCCATAGATATACCCTCCTTGAAAATCCCATCAAGAACCTGGAAAGAGGATGTGAAGGCGCAAGGCCTTAGTAACCCTGCACGAGAAGGAATGATCCTCTTGAAATCCCGAGATGGCTGTGTAGGGATAAGTATCGTTTGACAGGCAAGATCATGTCCGAAGATCTGCGATCATTCACAGTCATTAGATTGGAAGGAGAAGAGGGGGCGTTGAATGCTTCAACCCCTTTCCCTTTGTTTTCACGAATAGCGTTAAAGGCATAGCTCAGGAGAGGTAGTGCAGTTATGCACAGGCTCCCTGTAAATCAAGTAGAGACCGAGACCCACTCAAGCCCTAGACTTGACGAAGGAGAGCAATAGATGTGTTGAAGACTCTTTTAAGAGTCAAACCCAGGAGAAAGAGCGCAAAGCTCCCAAGTCCCTCATAGTTGACAAAGCTCATGACATATAACACCTGGTCAGATGCACAGACCCTGTAGGAATTCACTGAGGTCGAGGAAACCTTTCACGGCTTCAGAGTAGAGAAGCTCAGGAGGGATAGTGTCATTTTGTGCACGGAGCCATAGCTGTGAAGGTCGCAGAGGAGAAGCAAAGGACGAAACCTTTGATACTTAAGAAATCTTCCTAGGGGAAGAAAGAGAAGTGCATGCTCAAGGAAGAGCTACAACTGCCATTAGATTAGCTGGAGCGAAATAGATTTGGGTTGTCGAAAATGAACGTCCAGACGCGCGCAGAAGAGAGAAGAAACGAACGACAGAGACACTTCGAGATAGAAGTGGTGAACAACCGATAACCATTGGATCTCGCAGAGTTGCAAGGTGGTTAGGGTTGGTGCAGTTTGGAAGAGATCCAAGTTCGGGATCTCGCGTCTCGGGGTTTTGCAAGAAGAGAGCGCAAGGGTTGGGTGTGTCAACCCACGAAGTCGCGAAGTGTCGAGAGCCCAGGCTTGTGAGAGCACATGGTACATCCATCAGGTGGGGTCCACATGGCTGACAGGTGGACACGCGTTGCCTGGGAAGGAGTCAAAATTCTGTTGACTTCTCACGTCTCGGAGGTTCGTGAGGTAGGAGCACGAAGGTTCGACGCCCCAACTCGCGAGGTGGAGAGATGCGAGAAGTGGGAGAATGAAGTCAAACCCTTGTTGAATTTCGCGTCTCGGAGGTTCGCGGGGTAGGAGCATGAAGGTTTGATGCCCCAACTCGTGAGGTGGCGAGATGCGAGAAGTGCGAGAAGGAAGTCAAATCCTCACCGACTTTCGCATCTCGGAGGTTCACGGGGTAGGAGCATGAAGGTTCGATGCCCCATCTCGCGAGGTGGAGAGATGCGAGAAGTGCGAAAAGGAAGTCAAACCATCGCTGACTTTCGGGGTTTATCAGAGTCGAGAAACTTGACTCTTTGGTAGCGTCGTGTCGCGAAGAGAGAAAGGACACCATACTAGTTAGGCCTCTGGCCATAACCGCCGATCAGATGAGTGTGGTTAAGGGATGGCAGGGTCTGTATTAGGTCCCATAGGGACTCGAGAATTCTATTCTTCAGAGAAAAGAAGAGAAGGGGCGAATTTTTTTAAATTCCTTAGTGGGTATCTAACAAATTGGTATCAGAGCATGGTTATAGCACTCAGCCTACTTGGGCTCATAAACGGGTTGCGCAGAAGCTTCGTTCGGAACACTCCTGAGAGGAGTAACCCTCTATCTTAAACCCTTTTATATTCAAAGGATCAAAGTTTGAAAATAAGAACTCGACTATGTATGCAAGTGAAAGAATTATGAATTTTTGCGTGGGTTTTTAAAATGTATCTAACTATTGACTAACAACCAGTTTTTGTCTTTTGCACCCAAGCAGGCGATCAACCACGGGAATTTACAGATGTAGAGAATGGTGACTCATCAAGAGGTGGGAGAGGGCTCCCACAACAGAAACGAAGACTCTGATGAAAGAAGGGCAATAGGGACCCCTCCAGATCTAGCTGAGACCGTGAGGAGTCTCATGGTTGAGTTGCAAAGCCGACAATGAAAGGATGATTAAAGAACAAGAAAAGCAGACAGAAATTAACACAGTTTTACTGCAGAGTTTATCCGATCTGCAAAGACAAATGAAACATGAACCTGAAACTCAGAAACATGGTCATGTCAGTGGCCACACTAAGAGGAGCACCTCGAAAAAGGTCCACCCCAGAGGTAAGGGTCCAATGCCGAGTGATTCCTCTGAGAAGGAAGCTGGTGATTCAGAAGACTCTTCCAGCGGCAGAACCAGTTCCTATCCTTGAAGAAAACAGAAGAAGCAAAAGACTTCCAAGGGTCATAAATTTGAGGAATTCAGAAAGGCCAAACCACCCTCCTTCGATGGTGAGATAAAGAAGGGAGAGGAAGCAGAGGCCTGGATGCTTGGACTAAAGAAATATTTCAGAGTCCATGATTTTTCAGAAAATTTGAAGGCTCGAGTAGCCACTTTCAATCTGAACGAAAAGGCTTCCATTTGGTGGGAAGATATTAAGAATGTGGAAGGGGTTCGCGAAGAGGATATGTCCTGGAAACAGTTTGAGAAATACTTCCGAAAGAAGTATTTGTCGGAAAAATATTTCTACAAGAAGACAAAAGAGTTTTATGAACTCAAACTGGGGCAACTCACTATAGAGGAATATGTCAACAAATTCCTCGACTTGTTGAGATATGTGCCTTATATAAAAGCAGAAAAGGCAAAGGTGCAGTGCTTCATTAGTGGGCTACCCAAGGACTACCGGAACAAAATTGAATTTGATGAGCCAAAGACCCTAGAAGGCACTATTCGAAAGACAACATATTGTCAGGAACAGTATGGACATCAAGATGAACCTCGTGAAGGATGGAAACCAAAGAATAGTTCAAGGTTTCAGAAAAAGGGGATTAAATCCCCAGGATTTAAGAACTATAAGAAGAACCTAAGAATGAACTTTCCAGCCCGGAGTATACTCCAGCAGAACTTTTCCTCATCGGGCGGAAGTAAAATTTCTGGACCTGTACCAGTAAAGACAGATAACCCAAAGAGAGAACCTTTGAAATGTTGGGGTTGTGGAGAAGAACATCTCCTGAGAGACTGTCCACACCGACAACATAATAGTTGGAGGATTTATAACATTCAGGAAGTTACTACAGTCAATGATGTGGCCAGGAGTGTGTCGTAGATTTATGCAGCCTTGGATAATAACCAAGCTGACCATCAAGCTTCAGTGGTGAAGATAGAAGGTATGATCTCCAACCATCTAGTGTCTATTTTGATTGACCCTGGTTCAGATTTGAGTTATATAGCCCCTAAAGTCGTTGATAAGTGTAAACTACAGCCACAAAAACAAACCAAGCCATGGTTGGTATAGTTAGCCACTGGCACCAAAAGAAGGGTAGCATAAGTCATGCCAGCCTGCCAATTGATGTTGGGTGAATTTCCCACCCAAGCAACCCTTAACGTATTACCCCTCAGATCGTATGATCTGTTGATTTGTATGGATTGGCTAACTGCCCATAAAGCCAGATTGGATTGTTACCATAAAACCTTAGAATGTGTGAGCAAAGAAGGAAAAAGGATGACCCTTCAAGGGATCCAAAAACCTGTCTCGGTGAGACAAATATCAGCTCTGCAAATGATAAAGTATTACCGAAAGGGATGTCCCCTATATGTAATACAGGTGTCAAAAACCATAGAAGGTGACAAACCCAACCTTGAAGATCATCCTACCTTGAGAGAATATAGTGATGTGTTTCCGGAAGAGGTATCGGGTCTACCTCCGAGAAGAGACATAGACTTCTCGATAGAACTCGCACTGGGAGCGGTGCCGGTGTCTAGGACACTACCGGATGAGCACACCCAAGTTAGTTGAACTCAAATTGCAATTAAAATAAATGATGGATAAGGGTTGTATTCGACCCAGCATGTCTCCATGGGGAGCGCCAGTCCTGTTTGTGAAAAAGAAGGACGACACCCTTAGACTGTGTATAGATTATATACAACTCAATAAGGTAACCATAAAGAACAAGTACCCCTTGCCCAGGATCGATGATTTTTTCGATCAATTGGGAGGTGAGTTTATTTTCTCAAAGATCGACTTGAAATCAAGATACCATCAAGTCTGAATCAAGGGCGAAGACATCCATAAAACTGCCTCCCGGACGAGGTATGGTCACTATGAGTTCGTGGTAGTGCCATTTGGGTTGACCAATGCCCATGCTACTTTTATGTGCTTGATGACCAATGTACTCAGTAAATTTCTAGATAAATTTGTGCTAGTTTTTATTGATGATATATTAATTTACTCGAAGAATAGAGAAGAGCATGAGGAACATATTAGGCTTGTGCTGCAAGTACTTAGAGAGCATCAACACTATGCTAAATTGAGCAAATGTGAATTCTTCCAGAAGAAAATACACTACTTGGGTCATGTTCTGTCCGAAGAAGGGGTAGCAGTGGACCCTGACAAAATCAGGTCTATCATGGAATGACCTACCCTAAGGGATGTTTTGGATATCAGATCCTTTATGGGATTAGCAAGATATTACAAGAGATTTATAGAAGGATTCTCCAAGATTGGTTGTCCAATCATTGCCCTCCAGAAGAAGGAGACAAAATTCCTGTGGACACAGAAATGTGAAGAAAGATTTCAAACCCTGAAACATCTAATGACCCATGCACCCATGCTGAAAATTGCCGACCCAGAAGTTGACTTCATCGTTTGCATAGATGCATGTAAGGAAGGGCTTGGAGGAGTCCTTATGCAGAAAGGAAGTGTGATCTGCTATGAATCCCGAAAATTGAACGAGCATGAAGTCAACTATGTGACCCATGATCTAGAACTGGCTGCCATAGTGCATGCCTTGAAAATGTGGAGGCATTACCTCCTGGGAAGAAAATTTGTACTTATGACAGATCACTGTGGATTGCGATACCTATTTGATCAACCAAATCTCAACGCCAGACAGGCTAGATGGATGACCCTCCTTAGCGAATTTGATTTCGAAATTAAACACATTAAAGGAAAATAAAATAGGGTTGCTGATGCCCTTAGCAGAATCATGAAAACAATTCACCTAGCAGCAATGAGCACCTACGAGACAGACGTCAAGGAAAGAATAAGAAATGCATAAGAAATAAATCCCTTCGTTCAGACCGTGACCATGTACCTATAACAAAAACCCGGCGGAGTAAAATATGAAGGCTATCAGATGACCGAAGGAGGTATGCTCACTTACAGAAATAGATTTTATATTCCAGCGTGTGACGACTTGAAGAGGTTCATTATGGATGAAATACAAAAAAGACCCTACTCGGGTCATCCAGGATACCAGAAAATGGTCACTGCCACCAGGAAACAATTTTATTGGCCTGGATTGAAGAAAGACATAGCCGAGTACCTAGCAAAATGCATAGAGTGCCAACAGGTTGTTAGCACTCTGTAATTTGCCCAAGGCTGTGAGGCAGTCACAGAGGCAACATCAAAATCACTTCGAGTCTTGGATCTATCCCTCCAAGACTTAGAGAGGGATCTCTCTGTCTGATATAGCTTTGTTTGAAGAGATATTAGGCTAGTTAATGGGTTCAGAATTTGGATTTTTAAATTGGTAAGGGCAGTGAAAAGAAACCATGGGCAATGGAGTCACAAACTGAGATTTAATCACCAACAAATCCTACAGATAGCTTTACAGGGAAAGGTAGGCAAATTACTGGATCTGGTAAAATTAAATGAGATGAAAGAGGAGGAAAAAGAAATGATCAATTTAGCAACAGAGCAATGAAGAATTCCGCCACTGAATATAATAAGAAAACATTGATATTATCCACAGCTAGAAACAAAGTGTATCTTACAACAAATTCTGCTCATAATATTCTGTCGAATAATAAGGAAAGAAAACATATGGAGACAGAGAAAACAATTTACTGGAAGAGCACTTCACCAATATACTTGACACAAGAATCCTGTAACTGCTACGACTGTATTATCTGAATTGATAAAAAAAACTACAGCTGGCTCTGTGAGCTGCTTTATAAAAAATTCATCATGGTTCCCTGACTAATCAACCCTTTTACATTACAAATCATCTCTATAAATAGTATAGGTCTTCTCAATAAGTTTCGGGAGTTGGTTCAACCGCCTCGGCCAAAAATAGCCACCACTCCCACAAAATTTGGAGTTTTCTTCCATGAAAAACGGACCGGTTTTGTGCGCAAAAGGGGTCCGAAAAGACATGATTTTCTCTTCAACGATGAAACTTGGGAGAAAAATGAAATAGGTTATTTTATATGGGCATGTTATGGACAAATACCTCCTTCGGTTTCGCCAAATTCGTCCCCATCTGGCCGTAACAGCTTCTGCAAGATCGGGACTGAAAAGGAAAATAGAAAATCTAGAAAAATAGGCCTCGAAGATGTCTTCGATTCTCCCTTCTCGTAACTCCGCTGGGAAAATGGAGAGAGATTTTGTTTCTTCAGCCCGTGATGAGAAAAAACCTCTCTCGGATTTTCAAAATCCGTCTCCGTTTTCCCAGAATCTCCTCCGGAAGAACACATGCTGAAATAGGCAAAATTAACAAAAACATGGCAAAAGCGGTTTTTTCTTGTGAAAAGCGGTATTCCGGACCCCCCCTAGGTGGTAAGCAGTTTTTTTTTGGGGGGGGGGGTCCGCTGGAATGATATGCCGACACGTGTATGAGGGTGGTTTTTGTAAACTACACCATTTCGGACCCCCCCCTCTCGTTAAGTTCCGGATGGTGAGGGGGGGTCCAGAATCTTTTTGGACCGTTTGATTTTATGTGCAATGTGATGGGCGTACGGGAGGTGGAAGTTGCACAGGGGGGTAGACTTAGTGGAAGGTGACATAGGTAGGGGGTTGGGTGAGTGGGGTAGTACTTAGGGTAAAACATTTTAATTTTTAGTTATATAATATTTTATTATGTGTAGTGTTATGTTTTATGCGTTATGTTATTTGTTTTGTATGTTTTTTTTAATATTTGTTTGTTTTTGTTTATTTTAAACTTTTTAATATTTTGTTTTATTATATATGTTTTGTTTATTATATACATTTTATTTATTACATTTAATTATTATATTTTATTTTTGTTTTTTAAATTGTTTTATTTTTATTTAAATGTTTTATTTAATTAAAACTAACCTAGTTACTAACTAATTACTAACCTAGATTTTTTAACTTAATTAATAATTGATTA
>JZKD02S0295347.1:236658-257825 GCA_000966675.3 Picea glauca | reverse complement strand
GTGGCAAAGCAAGCTGCAAAAGGGAACACAACATGTGGGTAATGTATTTCCATCATGGAAGAGTTTCATTTCTGCACTTAGGAAACAATTCTATCATTTGGGTTATAAAGAAAAAACATTACTTGAATGGAAATCTTTAAAACTAAGAAAAGGACAAACAATGCAAGAATACACCGATGGATTTCGAAAAATGGCATTAATGTTAGATATCCCTTTGCAAACACAAGAAACTCTTATGAAGTATATAGGAGGTTTACCTGCGCATATTAGAAACAATGTTTTCATTTTTGGACCCACTAACCTTGATGAGGTTTATGTTCAAGCTACGTATATTGAAGCAGGAAAAGCAGGTGTGTCAGGGGAATCATCGTCTTCAAGGAAAGAGGACAAGAGGAAAAGGCATGGCAAGAATGCAAATGCAGTGACAAGGAAGGAAGGAAAGCACACTTGCAATCATTGCAAGAAAGAGGGACATGATGAGGACAAATGTTGGCAGTTTCATCCCAAGAAGAGGCCAAAGTGGTTCAAGGAAAAGAAGGGAATGAAAACAGTGGCAACGACATCAAAACCCACAGACTTGGGATCGGATTTAGGTGTTGAATCAAAGATTTCATTGGTTGGTATGACAGGTAAAATTGGTGAAGATATTGATTGTAGAAGCAAGTTGTTTCATATAAGGATTATCATGCGACACACTAATATAGACACATTAATCGATAGTGGATCTCAATCTAATCTAATCTCAGAAGAATTGGTTAAGCAATTGGGATTAAAAACACAAACTCATCATAATCCTTACACACTTAAATGGATAAGCAATCATCATCAGATGCACATAACAAAGCAGTGCGCAATCAAATTTTGAATTTCATCTAAGTATGTGGACGAAGTAACATGTGATGTAGCGTCATTAAGAGAATGTGGAATGGTCTTAGGTAGCCCATATTTATATGATCGTAAGGCAATCTTCTACAGGACAAAGAATCAATATCAATTCACTAAAGCAGGTCAAGATTATGTGGTTCATGCTCATCATGTTAAAGAAAATAAAACACTACAAACAATGGAAAAATTAAAGAAGGCAGTGCAAGCAAGCAACAAACCAATAATTGTTTCAAATGAAGTAATTGATCTTAAGCAAGAATAAGACATGATTGTTGAATGGAAAATCAATCATAAGTTGCTTCAAGATAAACTCATGTCGTGCAAATATTTCAAGTATATCAGCTCATTTGCAGTCGTCTTCTTGATACTATCATTAGTAATGTTTTCTACATGGATGATAGTGGCTTCAGTAAGATGTAACAGGGTTCAAATGGCTAACAATATACTATCAGTTGTCATGATTGTGTTACAGTTGATCTTGATGAGACAGGTGCACAGGACAGAGTTCAGAGACAACGGACAAGCCATGTGGCCTATCCCGAGCTTGTTGACTGGTCAGTAACCTTTTGGGGACCAAAAGGTCTTTTTGTGGGGAGGTGTGATCCAGAATCGGATCCAGAAGCCTGACAGGCTTAAAAATGATAAAAAATGAAAGTGCTCGGAATCCGATGAAACCAACGCCATTGCGTTCATCTCGTCTTCCCGATTTCGGCCATATATTTACTTCGTCAAATGGGCTCACTATGCGCAAGATATTGCGTTCTGTCCGAAAAGGCAAACAGACAAAAAATGGGGATGACTGTACAGTCCGTACAGTCCCACGTGGCATGTTGACTGTACAGGCCGTACGACCGTACATGTGACGTGGTAGTTCCTGAAGACGACATGTGGCAAGATGATATGGCGTATGGACAGACAGTTGAACCAATCTACAGGTGACACGTGTCACCACTGTAAGGGTGACACGTGGCACGGGATGTCGTCAATAGTTGACTGGGTAGGTGATGTGGCGTACGACATTTGACACGTGGCAGACATGCGACAGGCTGACAGGGTAGTACGGTGATACGTGGCAGGTGATGTGGACCATTCGGCAATTGACACTTGGCAGTTGTTGGTTGGGTTTTGAGGTGCCACGTGGCCCAGTCACAAACTGCCACGTGGCACCCTGTGGTTGGCTCTCCGGTTTATATAAAAGTTGTTGGCGTGGACGGGAGTCGAACCACCGACCTTCCTCCGAGCATATGGACTGGCAGGGTCGGGCTAGCTAGCCCGACCTCGCTTGGTTCTTAACAGTCATATGTTAAAAGTTTTATTTGAATTTGGTTAAATGGTTCGTCGGCGGGGAAAAGGGACGGGGCTTAGCCCCAACCCACGGTTCTACATACAGGACCACGACGATACGCGGGGGTTAATGCAACGCATGGGGAGTGTATTGGATAGGGCTTGGCCCTTGGTTCCCAGACGACCCCATGTGACCCGGAACCATACTCTACAATAGGGTGTGGCAGTTAAGGTTGCTAGCCCGAGATCCAGTTCTATGCCCACGCCAACGACTAGGAGCCAACACATTTAAAGGGCCAACGCTTAGCCTTTGGGCTAGCGCTTGGCCAAATATGACCCATATGACCGCGAATAGGGGGCGCGCGCCCAGGCCTCGTGGGATAATGCTCAAATTTACACAAAAAGTGGGTTTTATTATAAAGTTTTTGATTTTCCATTGATATTTTGCCTAATATTAGTGGATTTTGGTCATTTTTGGGAGATATTGGGCATTTTTGGAGCCCAAATTTTGGGAGGAAGTTGGAGATGGATAACCAACTTTAGATCTATATAAACCAATCCTGTTTGAGGCCATGGAGGATAGTAAAGGACATAAAAAGAAGAGTTATGCTGAAGAGAAGCCAAGCCAAAGCCATTTTTATGCAGGGAAGCTATTGAGGAGAAGACACTTTTGGGCCATTTCTGGGAGCTCCGGACGTCCGTTTTGCGTGCCATTTTATTTTTAGGGTTCTAGAGATCTGGAAGAACATGACCAGATCATTCTCGTATCCAATTGGCACTGCAACGATGTACTTTTGAGCTTTTGAACAGAAATAAAGAAGCCTCCCCCACAGAGACAAAGGCCCGGAGACATAGGCAACGTTGTGTCGAACTCCGTTATCAATTCTCGTGTTATGGTTTGTTGTTTATTACTTCATTTTAGATCTACATATGTGTATATGGCTGTCATAATTCCTCTTCTTTCCTCATTCTTTCATTAATTTTCTCAAATGGTTAATTAACGCATGCAAAATTAAAACTCAACCATAGTCATTAAAAGATCCTACGGATCACCTGGGTTAGATAAGGGTCAGACAACACACAACCTTTATGGAGGATTATCTCTCTGGGGGGATCTGACCGACTGGTTTTTAAGCCCATGAGGGCCCTTATAACTGATTATGTTACCTCCGATATTTAGAAGGGAGTCTCAGGCCCCTCTTGGGCGAGGCATACCTACTTTAGGGAGGGAGGCCCCTTTTAGCCACTTTATCCTGTTTGTGTGATTATTGGTCATTTGATTATTTTTAGTGTGCTCTTTGATCACTAGTTTTCCTTAGGATTTTATACTGAGTTTTCATTATCATGGATAGTGGAGTTCCTTTGGCTCCCTCATTTACTGCTACCCCCCCCCCATGATTTTCACTCATTTCATGGGGGAGAATCTGTCTGCTTTTCATAATGCTATGAAAAATTATGATACTCAATCAATGCCTTGGGTCTCTAGCCATTTTTCTCATGGTATGCCAAACATGTCTTCGCACTTTCCATCATTTGTCCCGTCTCCTTATGCGAATCCAATTTTTGGGTTCGGGGGCATGATGCCTCCTTATTCTCCCTCTCTGTTTGGTGGGAGTCATATCCCTCAAAAAATATTACGGTAGGAGGATGGAATCTTCCTTCCTACGAATCCAATTTTCCAGGAGCAAGTGGTCAAAAGGGCGGTCATTCTACTTATTACACTCCGTCCACCTATCCTTCTTCCACTATGCTAGTTCCTACGAAATCTTTTCCCATGGCGGACCTCCATCTATCCTCAGGTATTTCATCCGGGGGGAGTCAGTTTTATTGTATGGGAAACCTCCTACACAAAGTTATTTCATTTGGGGGCAACATATATCCTCACATGAGTAACCCTTGCCATGTAACTTTCTCTTCGCAAGCGGCTTCCTCAGTGTCGATTCCCTTACACCCCTTTATGAATCAGTATGGAGGAGGATACTATCCTTTTGGACACGACCATGGTGTATACTAGAACCCTTCTTGGCCTACAGTTTCTCAAAACTAGTCTTTCCCAGAACCTTGGTCTCAAATTCCACAACCAACCACCACTACTAGTCTAGTCACTACCAATCATACTGGAGTTCCATCACCAACCACTTCTGGTCACGTTGGATATTGGTTGATGACCTTTTCAAGTCATGTTGAATACCCATAACCAACTGCTTCTAGTCATGCTGGGGGCATCACTCTAGTCACCACGAGTCATATCGATATCACATCTCCAACCTTTGCACATCATGTGGGAGATGAATCCCCAACCTTTTCCAGTCATGTTGAGAGTATGTCACCAACCATTGTAAATGATGTTGGGGGCATTCATACGATTGAGAAGCCTAGACATATTAGACGTAAGGCCAGATTCCTTTGTAGGACTTGCGAAGGAAATCACCTTACTTGTTTGTGTCATGTGACTGTCGGGATACCAGAAGCATGGTTCTCACTTGAGGACCCTTCGGGTTCTGAGTCATATGTAGTTTCCCCACACTCTATTTCTTCTTTGGTTTATACAGTGGTCATGACGATGCAATCTTCGGTTGACACTCCTCTTCCTTTAGGGGCTGATGCATCTCTTGACCTTGTTGTCTCGCATCATGTTCAACCAGAGGTCATGTCGATGCAATCTTCGACTGACACCACTCCTCTTTTAGAGAGTGATGCATCTCCTAGCCTTATTCCCACGCATCCTATTCAACCAATGGTTGAAGAAGTGGTCACGTCGATGCAGTTTTAGGTCGATCCTTATTTTCTAGTTCTACTTCTATACCTTCTATACCATGTCATTAACATTTCTAGTATTGCACCTTCTGAGAAAGAGAGAGTTTTACTCTCCCCGAGTACTCTCCCTTCAAGTCTTGGAGAGGTTCCCTTCGATTGGGATGGTTTTGTGGGGTGTCCAATGCCTTCGCCTATGTCCTTTCAAGTAAGAGACATTATACGATATATCACGAAGATGATAACCTTCGCTAGCACTTTATCCTCCTCGACTTGGAGAGCATTGGGTTTTCCCAAGCTTGTGTCAGCTATTCGTAAGATATTGGCATTCCACAGAAGTCCAGCACGGGAGCCTTGGCCTCCCCCATGACATGCCACCTAGAAACTCCCAAACGAGTCTGACTTAAGCTCTTTTTCGACTCATCTAAAAAATGAAAAATATTGCCGAGTGAATTTGTCCTTTTCACACTCGTTAAATTGGATTTGAAAGGCTGTGAGTCTTAGTTAAGCTCTTTTTCGACTCGTTTTCAAAAAGAGAAAATATTGCCGAGTGAACTTGTCTCTTTCACACTCGTAAATTGGATTTGAAAGGATGTCTATTTGGTACAAGTTTATCCCTTTTTCAAACCAAGTAGACTACGATTATGAAAAAGGACCATTTTTGGCATTAAGTTGTGATTGCATCTCATGCCCTTGCTTGTAGTATTGAACCTATATCATGTTCTCTCTTTGTGTTATAAACCGTTTGCCTCAACAGTTTTGCATCCTCAACCAAGCAGAGCCTCGTTTATATACTTCACAATTTGACACCCTATACCTAGGAGGGAACATTTCCCCAAGCGTCCATCTACCACATGCATCTCCTTGCATTGGCAATAGGTATGTTCAACTATTGGAACTAGTTTTTCTTACTTGCGACACTCATTTCCTCCTTTGTATCATAGCGTTCATTTGACTATGAAAAAGAAAAAAAATACGGGCGTGAAGGGAGTATTATCTTATATTGGCAGCAATCATGTCATCTTTGAACAGAGAACAAAGTTATTGAGTCCATTTGTCATCATAATTTTAGTTTAGCATGACCTTAGGAAGCTGAGCTCGTTACAGAGAATTTTCTCCACCGACTGGTTACTCTTCTAGTCCTTATGGAGAACTTTATTTATGCCTCCTGCATCTCATGGTTTCATCATTGATTCTATGTTGTCAGAGTCCTCCATATGTCTCATGCTCTTGTTTAAAGGAAGTCTATCAACCTGTGTCGACCATTCCTCGGAACTCTTGACTTTTCATGTCGGTAATACACTCAGTTTGTCTCAAAATCACATGATGTTGTAGTCTTATCACACACCCTGGTCCTACTTTCATCATTGGTAGGTAACCTTGAACCCAACAATCGACATTACATCATTGGTCAGTAACTGGGTGGTTTCCCTTGTGTTTGACGGTAAGACATCTACTCACACATTGGGATTCATGCAGTGTCTTGGATGCCATTAGCCTTATTGGTGGTTTCGTTGCCTTTGCCAACAATTTTCCTCATTGGCTGCTATTAAGAGGGTCTTTTTCGTGTACCTCTTGCACTTGGCACACACAAAAGACGCACAGGGTCGTTGATTCGTGAACATGTTCTTCATCCAATTTCCTCCAAATCATGAAGCTCCTGCTTTGTACCTCATGCTGAGTGATGAGAGATGCCTTAATGCTCTCCTTTTAGTGAGTCTCCTTCCATCGAATTCAACTTATCTACTATGGAAATGAGACCTAGAGTCCTATGAGTACCTTGAGGCTTGCAGTCATTAGTGGTAGGTTATCTCGCCATCGACAATTGGGAATACATCAATGTCTCATGATCGATGGATTCTTCAAGTGTTCGACCCCGACTCCTTTATTCACACTTGTAAGAATGTACTCGATTCCTTGGTACCTACTTTCATCATCGGTAGGTTGTCTCACGTTTGTTAATGATATACCTCAATGACTGGTAATCAAACAATATCTCATTGTGTTCGATCTCAACTCCTTTATTCACATGATGTAGACTTGCACCTTTGGCAGATTGTGTAGAAGTCTTGAAGACATTAGTATGTGGCTGCAACTTTCCTGATTTGTTACTTCCTTTTCATTGGACCAGTACCTATATGACTTCAATGATCATGGGAGATTAGATTGTACTCCATGGTATACAGATATCTTCAAATTGATTTTGAGACTGGTTCTACCAGGCCTTGTTCGTGACTATGAAAACCTTTGGCATATAACCACACTTGGTATATTTTCACATGGATTTGCAGTGTAATTCAATTTGGCAGCCATGTATAGAAAGTCAGTGCAAAATGTAATGAACAACTAGTTCTTCCAGCTGGTTCCCCATCATGCAACTTTTGGGTTTTTATAATTTATTTCAGCCATCGTAGATACTCCTCTGACCTCACACATTAGGGGGCATCTGTTATAGCACGATTTGCCTCACCCTATGCAATCTTGCACAGAGGGATTTTTTCCATTTCCCTATGCAGAAGTTTCATCATTTTTTGCAAATCCCAGAGCTAAAAATATATTTTTTTCCACATGTACGCACCTTGCCTACTATATAGCATGCATGTACGCAGGTTGCACCACTACAACCCACATACATCGGGATTTGTGCCCCAAAATGAAAAATGGTGTCAAGTTTCCATGTCACGAAAGGAGATCTATGATCCTTGGCCTTCCATATAATGTAAACGTTCCGAATCGACCCTTGAAATCCATTTGAAGGCTATAAATGGGCCAATTCCAAGCTATGGAAAAAAGGAGAAAGAATTCAACTTTGAGAGCAAAGTTACTCTAGAGAAATTATTCACTTCATATTGAGTCTGCATCCCTTTGTCCTTTAAGTCTGAATACAATGTTCAACCCCCAATATCTTCCCTTATTGATTGAGAACTTCATTGTCTCTCTTCTATGAGCTTGCCTTTGGTGGAGGCCCAACTAGAAGGGACTTAGTTTATCGATTCCGAACCGTGTCGACACGAAAGTCTGTAACTTTTTCACTTCTGTTGATCATATATTAATAGAAATACTCTTTTCCCGTCCAATTGATATCTTGCAAATATTTGAATTATTATTCCATGGGCATATTTTTTATGTATATTAATGGATTATGCTATCGAATGTGCTAACATCATATATTATCACCATATGCTTGCTTTGCTTGGTTGTTGAGGACTAGTTGCAAGTATATTGCTTTGGGTCAAATGCTCAATGATGGACTTCATCGAACATATGGACGAGGTAGGCCTTTTATCTTGTCTTGCTAGCATATTTGTTTATATAGCATACTTGAGAATATAGTTGATCTCTGCAGTCATTTCCGTCTATTGTGGTTTTCCCTAGCCATAGAGATATTTTCCTCGTAACACCCGTTCATATGCTTTCCAAAGCCTTATTATATCACGAGTCATGGTGTTAGAAGCATTGGGTTACCTTTTCCGCTTAGATCTACCTCCATAAGCTCATGCAAGCAAAGAAAACTCTAAAACTACTCAACTTCTTCCCAACAACAACTCCATTATAAATCCAAAATCCCCATTGTCAAGCACAACTAAAATCTCCAAGTACTATCATTGGGTCGTTGGCCAAAACAATGTGAATTTCATTGGAGTAAGTGGGTTATTGCATTCGTTTTATTTTATCTCAAGTTTCAAGTCTCAAAGACTAGGGTTTGATGATATTTGTTCATGGTCTCTACTTCTGTATCTAGGAACGACCTTCAACAAAAGTGCAGTCTGACTTGTTCCCAACCTCATTCTGGAATAGCGCCAACATGTATGCAATTGATTAATTCACGGCGGTGAAAAGAAAAGGTTGTGAGGAGAAGACAAGACGGCAGAGCATAGAAGGCAGAGAAATAAATTCAACAATTTAAGATATACATAAATGTTTAATATTTTATGAAATTTTATTTTTAAAAATTAATTTTTAGCTCTCACAAACAACAACAAAAAAATTCATGTACATAGGGGAAATTAAGTCCCATCATATGGCTTTGAATGCATGTCGCCATCTTGTTGATAACTCTTAAGTTCTATGCATCACTGACAAAACACTTTATTTTCATATCTAATCATCGATAGACCTGAGAACCTAGAAGTAGCATTTTCATTAAGAGTGAAAGAAGATGAAGTCAAACGAATGATGGACATCAAACTGTCAGGACCCAAGACCTCGACGTGGTCCACACATTTGCAAAAAATATTAATGCACGTCGTCACGACATCAATAAAACCCTCAAGTTTTCAACCAATAATATGTGAGATACGTATTTTCTTTTAATTTCTTAAAATTACAATAAAAATTCTACAAAGTTAAACATTACAAATCAATTTTTTTTTATGGTCAAACGTATAACTAATAGGGAGTCAATGAATGACTCATTTCTATAGTCTCAGGCCTTTCGACAGGAACTAATAACAATGCATCTACCTTACTTGGCAATGGCATGTAAATATGTCTCCTTACAAAATATAGAATACCAACCAAAATCATGTAGCATACAAAGAAGTATTATTCCATTGTATAATGAAAGGAATCTTGATAAGGCAGGGAGTTACCATAAATGGAAAATGAGTCTTGATAAAGTAAGGAATTTGGTTTGAAACTCCAAGTGCCAACTTTCCCTCATTATATATTTAGTCAAGAAAACTCACACTTCTATATTTAGTCAAGTCAACTCACACTTCTATGGTTGATGTGTGTCTCATCCTTCTTACATTAGCATTGATACTTTTTCTAATTTATGGTCCCTCCTCTTTTTCCTTTCAACCATTCTCATATTATGATCTTATTAGTCCCTACCTTTAGGCTAGGGATATAGTAATCGGTTCACAGATTTTGAATTAGTCTGGTAAGTATTTCAAAACCTTTTAACCTATTTATTTTTTGGTAAACATTTCATATGGAAGTATTTCAAAATGATTTAGCATAATGTTTTGATAAACATTTACCAATTTTTTGAAAAGTATTTCAATTTTTATCGTAAGTTTGAACTTGGTCTTATTTGGCCTCTTCTTGAGGTACAACCCCACTCCAAACAAAACTTTAGTTTAAAACATGCATTCACTGACCATTTTTTGGGATATCAGGTAATGCTAGAAATAAATGTAGTATTACTTCCTAACATTATATGTTGTATTTCCGTGAGGTTTAACAATTTGCCTCTGCATATTGGGGTGGAATAAATTGTTTTTGTTTTTATGTTTTTTTATTAATGTTATGGTTGTCAAGTGTCCAACAATGATGCGTTGTCAACTCCATAAGCTCTATGTTGCTGAGATTCCACCTACACAACCATGCACCTACACGACCATGTAAATATTGATGCTTATTGAATTAACTTAGCAAGAAGGGTTTTGCTACACAGAGCAGAAGCCAGGAACATGAAAAAATCCTCAATTTTGACTAAGGTTATAGATTTCACTTTATCTGATTATAATGTGTTTTGTACTCTCTATTTCCAATCCCAAAAAGAATGACTAAGGAAGAGGTGCATAATATTACCTTCTGACTTGCCTTCACAAAGAGGTCAACAAAGTTTCTTGTCTTCTTTCTATTCGATCGACTCCTTCAGGAAGAGGTCAACATAGTTTATTGTCTTCCTTCTGTTAGATCGATTCCTAAGGTTAAGTAGAGATTTCAAACCACCTTTTAATAATTATTTGTTTGATCCGTTACATAGAACATTTCAACAGACGATTGCATGATATTATTGTGCTACCAAATCCCCTCATCCAACAAAAGAAATGAAGGGTTTTGGAAGGACAACATGCTTCTTCTTACCCTGCACTGGAAGGAGAGGACAACAAACTGTAAGACTTTAAGGATTTAATTAAGGCTCCAATCAATCTTAATCATTATAAATCTGAAATTCTTTTAATCCATGAATTTTCAACTTCAATTTAATTTCGAACTTCAATTTATATAAACATGAAATGCTTTGCATTCTCATGTTAACGCACTTATATGATAGATGCATTTAAAAAAAATTATTCCCTAAATTTTGAACTTCAATTTATATAGAGCATTCTCAATTTAACCAACTTAAATTGATAGATGCATTTTGAAATAATTCTTTTAATCCATGAATTTGGAACTTCAATTTATATGAAACATTCTCATGTTAACGCTATATTGATAGATGCATTCTATGAATTTGGAGAACATATATTCTTACTGAAAACTTAGAAAAACTTCGAAAGGCAAATGGGCAAAGGAGGATTTGGGCCTGTATTCTATGACCGTATTCAAGATGGAATGGATGTGGCCATCAAAGTACTGTAAAAAAACATAGAAACAAGGAGACAAAGAATTCTCAACAGAGGTATATATGGTTGCTTAATCCTCCAGTCAATTGAATATAAAGAGTCGTTGGCACTCTACAATTAGTTATATCGAACCACAATCAGGAAATAATGTTGGATTCACTAAAATATATCTTAAAAAAGCGTTTACATATTGTATATTCAGCTAAATTTTAGTGGTAGAATCGACTAACCTAATAATTTTTTGTTGGGTTCAGGGGCATAGTACCAGAAAGGATTGGGAAATGTAATTGTCTCCTTGTAAATGCTCAAACAACCTCATACCTTCTGTTTGTAAGAAAATTCAATGTCCGTTGTAAATAGGAAATATATATTTATAAAATCTAACATAAATCCTTTTAAATTATTATAAGAATGAATGGGAAGGGGAATCAATGAATTAATTACAATCATTTCCTATCAATTTTCCAACAAATAGGTTGCCAATTATTCCCAACGGAGATGTCCATGTTGTCCTTCTTGGCCGAGTCTGTAGAGGTGGTCCTCTCCTTTGCTAGTTTTAACAGATCATGAAGAGGGGGATTGGCTCTTCTGTTTTTTTGGAAGATTGAGTATTGTGGCATTCTAGGTCACCATTTGAAGTTGAAAAGAACTCATCCTTTAAAGAAATCATCAAGGGATTCTCGAGCTATTTGATACTTTCCTTCATATAGATGCATACAGTGAAAAGAACATAATATGGTATGAGGCCAAAAAAACAAAAAAATGGATTTAGGTCATGAATGATATATGTTGTCCTTGTCATCTTGGGTAAACACCATGCATGCAGCCTCCATGATGTCATCCAACTCATTAATACCATTCTCCAACCTCTTGAATCTCGTACGGGGAACTCCATATCGAGTACCTATGGATCGGTTGCAAGGAGAGCCTGGTGAAACCATGAGAGGAATCAATGACAATGAGACCGGCCTTGGAATTAGAATATGCTCCTGGTTGAGACTTCATCTCAAGATCTAGTTATCGATATCTACATCACCTCCTCTCTCATGTTAGTAGATAACTCACTCAGTTAAGGAATACATGATACTGGTTTTAGAAACTCACTCTCGGGGTGAAACTCCTTCCCCGATAGAATTATTTGTGTGGTGTCAACCCTGAAATGTGTGTAGAACATAGAAAATAAGAGCATGGAGATCATGCAAACATTGACATGTTTAATTGTCACTAGAAATGCCACGTGGCTTGGAAAGTGGAGTTTCACCTGCGAGTAGCTCCTTTCACAACAAGTTAAATGCATGTGTGCCTCAACCATTCCTTTTGCAGCTATACAAGATATTCTTATTTGATCTGTGCTCATTTCGGCTCAACGTACATGTGGTGAAAATATGGTGACAAGGAGACAACCTTTGTTAACCCAGTTTAAAATATTAAGAGGTTTACATATATATTTTTTGATGTTAGAATCCGACTGGGTAGTAGCTTCTATGTGTTATTTTAAAATTTTACTCGTACCACTAATGTCAACGATAACAATAGCTAAAAGAATTTTTGGGAAAAAATATTATACATCATTCACAAGTAGTTTTTCCAGAAATGAGCCATTTCTTATGATTGTTCCTTGATAATCAAGATTCTATTTCTCCAATAGGTTGGTCCATTTCTCTAACATTTTTGTTCGTTTCTTTTTTAAAAATAATTAAAACACTACACCAAAAAAATAACCCTAAACCTATTTTTCGCCTGAAGAATTAAGACCATAGGCCTCTATAATCCACTCACTTTTTATTAGCTGATATGCACTGCAGTGGTCATTTTGCTTCATAAGCCTCCAATGTTACTTGCAAATCTTAAGTTTGTAGTGGTCAGTTTGCTAAGATTAACAAAAGATTTCATGAAGCTTTTTGTTGTGAACTACTTTTGGAAACAAAGATTTTTTTTAATCTATCCTCTGGTAATGTTTGCTACAACCCATGTGAGTGTTTCAGTGATGCCAATCTACTAAATTGCAGCTTAATTTCGAAAAGCAGCGTGTACCTCAAACGAAAATTCATCAGAGAACGTACCCTGTAGACTAAAAGTAATATATCGAATGTATTTTGAGGTTGGGTGCTCTTCATCTTTAAAAGCTGCCAGCTCGTTAAGCGAGCTTTGAGAGCCCTCTCTTCAAGGTAAATGAGACGACGATATAATTTGCATGTATTCGATGACAATGTGAATATAATAATCAAAATGAATATTACATCTATCAATTGATTGAATGGCGTTCGAGGTCAAGATACACTTTAAACTGAATGGATTTTGAGGTCTACAGATACTTTTAATCTGTTCAAGCTGCCAACTCGATAGACTAGCTTTCAAAGCCTTGGAAAGAGGTCTAAAAATAATCATAGTCTGTACAAGCTGCCAACTTGATAGGATAGATTTCAAAGCCCTGTCTTCAAGGTAAACAGAGACAAAAAGCGAGTAGATATCCATTTACACTCAGATGATATACACGCAGTGTCATACACTCTTGTTCTAGCCATTTGGGAAGCACTACGAAAAGGAGACAGCGCATGGAACTATTAATATCTGCATGCACATGTTCATCCACCTGTGGCTTGATAACCTCGAGGAGGTAATTAATATGTGCATGCACATATCCATCCATGGATGGCTTGCTAACTGTGACACTATCTGCATGGACTTGCCTCCTGGTGGCTCCATCTTGTTCTATTTCCTTTTGATTTTTGATTATTAACAATGTTTTCAAGCCTCATTCATGAGTTTTTTTAACTAAAAAAACATCTCATTTGCATAGTTCACTTGGCCATATACGTAATTGTATAATGGTATTATCTCATAGAATTCCAAAATTCATGTTTTTTTTTACAATGCATACATAAATGATTTGCATGGTGTTATAGCAAGATTTGTCTCACTCCACATAACTTGTTCATAAGGCCTTTTCCATTTTCCTATGTAGACTTGAAGTTTCTTTTTGCAATTCCTAGAGCTAAAAAAGATATTTTTCCACATATACGTGCCCTAACAACTATACATCATGCGTATATGCAGGTTGCACCATTGCATCTCGCGTACATCGGGTTTTGTTCCCAAAATTAAAAAATGGTGTCGGTTTCCATGTCACGTCACAAGATCCATGATCCTTGACCTTCGATATGTTGGAAGCGTTCTGACTCGACCCTTCAGTTCCATTTGAAGGCTATAAATGGGCCATATCCAAGCCGTGGAAAGGAGGAGAAGAATTCAACTTTTGAGAGAAAAGTTACTCTCGAGAAATTATTCACTTCATATTGAGTCTACATCCCTTTGTCCTTTTAACTTTGAATACATTGTTCAACCCCCAAGCTCTTCCCTATTTGATGGAGAACCTCATTGTCTCTTTTATATGATCTTGTCTTTGGTGGAGGCCCAGCTGGAAGGAACTTAGTTTCTCGGTTCCGAGACATACCGACACTTACGTTTGTCATTCATACCGAGACATATGAATGAAGTTTGTCATTCATACACTTACGTTGATCATATTTTAATAGAAATACTATTTTCTCGTCCAATTAATGTCTTGCAAATATTTGAATTGTTATTCCATGGGCATATTTTTTATGAATATTGATGGATTATGCTATTATATGTGCTAACTCTATATATTATCAACATATTCTTGCGTATCTTGGTTGTTGAGGACAAGTTGCAGGTATATAGCTTCGATTCGAGTGCTCAATGGTGATCTTCTATGAACATCTGAACAAGGTAGGCTCTTTATACTGTCTTGTTAACATCTTTGTTTATATAGCATACTTAAGACTAGAGTTGATTTCTGAAGTTATTTCCGTCTGTTGTGGCTTACCCCATGCCATAGAGTGATTTCCCTCGTAATAGAATTGGCGACCATACTGGGGAATGAATGTCCTTTTCGGGGTTTGGAGTGTTTTTCTCCTTTGATTTCTCTCGGTTAGCTTGAGTTTTCTTGTCGTCTGATTACTTGACAACCTATTTTCATTTTGAGTCTAAGTTTCTTGGACTTATCCTTAACCTAACAGTGTTTTAATACTTATACGCAGGTTTTCCCTTGACATACCCGTACATACGCAAGCTTTCATTCTATAGGGAGCATACATACGTGGTTTTCTCTTGAAAAGTTGTGTACATCATCCTTGTTTTCTTGATTGCTAAGTTTGATGTTTGTTGGGTAAGTTTTGATGGTTGTTGAGTCTTCTTGGGTCTCTGTCATAACTGTTAAGTGCCTGCAGAGTGATAGGAAACCTTTATTTGGTTGAATTTTCAGGTGGTTTTTCTTTCTCATCATGTTTTTCATTGTTTGTCCTTGAATATTGGGTTGGGTGTGTGCTTCTTGATATCCTGCTTAATTTGTCTTTTTTTTCTTACAATAGGGTTTATATATCAAGTTGTTGTTCAGTCCTTGCATTTTCATTCCTTTATATTGAAAAAAAAAAAAAAAATATACATTTTGCATGTTGGAATTTGATATTTTGGGTTCTTATTATTGATCTTGGTATATGTATGGAAAGATTGCATCTTATTTGAAATCACATAATTGAATTGAAAGTTGCATTTATTAAAAGCTTATCATTTATTGAGAATTGAAGTTAGAACTTTGCATTATATTCATATTCATTTCTTTTACTTGCTGAGTCATAACATCATCAGTTTCATGACCACATATTTTGAGTAAAAAAATCCACTAAAAGTAACACTGATAAATTTAAAATTGATTAGAAACGATTTTTATTTTTTAGGGTGCACAAACTAGCATAGGATTTAATGCCTTGGAATAGGATTTTGTGAGCAAACTTCTCCAAGGCTATTAAAATCAACGTATGTGTCTGATTAAGGGAGTGGTGAAATCCATTGTATAATTAGTGACGTCAGGAGCCTCCGCTCACACCAGAGTTAAGCACGAGGTCACGTGAAGTTGGTTGTAGATATATCCCTCTAATACCCTCTTAGCGTCAGATATATTTATGGGGATCTATTCTTATATGGCGATCTTTCTAGTGCCTTTACCTTTGTGAGAGGCGTTGCTTTCAAGATTATGGGAGTTGTTACCCTGCCCATACAGTAGACTTGACTTACGACTGTTTGCCTACGCATTGATTATATCATGGTGGCTTTAGTTGCTTGACATAGGTAGCCACATAGGTTACTTGCAGGGGTTATTTTGTAGGTACCTTGAGTCAGATAAGGGTCAGACAACGCACAACCTTTATGGAGGATTACCTCTCCAGGGGGATCTGACCGACTGCACTGTTAAGCCCACGAGGGCCCTTATAACTGATTTTGATACCTCCAGTCTTTTGAAGGGAGCATCGGGCCCCTCTTGGGTGAGACATACCTACTCTAGTGATGGAGTCCCATTTTAAACCACTCTATCCTATTTGTGTGCATTGGCCCTTTTGTTTTACTTTGGCGTGCTCTCTGTTTATTAGTTAGCCTTAGGATTTTGTATTGCATCATGAGTTTTCATTGCTATGGTTGGTGGAGCCCCCGTGACTCCCTCAATTAGTGCTACCCAGACCATGGTCTTTTCTCATTTAATGGGGACGAATCCTCTTGTATTTCCACATGGTACATTGAATCATGATACTTAGCCAATACCTTGGGCCTCTAATCATTTTTCTCTTGGTACGCTAGACATGTCTTCGCACTTGTCATCCTCTATCTCATCTTCTTATGTGAATCCTAGTTTTGGGTATGGTGGCATGATGCCTCCTTATTCTCCCTTTTTGTTTGGTGGTACTCATATCCCTCAATCAAGTCTTATGATAGGAGGTTGGAATATTCCTTCCTATGGATCCAATTCTAGCTTCACTTTTCTAGGAGAAAGTGCTCAAATGAGTGATAATTATACTTATTATATCCTGTCCATCTATCCTTTTTCTAATATGTCGGTTCCTACGAACGCTTTTCCCATGGTAGACCTCCATCTATCCCATGGTGTTTCATCCTAGGGGAGTCAATTTTATAGTATGGAAAACCCCCTTCAAAAATTTCCTTCACTTGGGGGAAACATATATCCTCACCTGAGAAACCCTTTTCATGTCGCTTTCTCTTCACAAACAGATTCCTAGGTGAAGATGACATTACAACCCTTTATGAATCAGTTTGGAGGAGGATACTATCCTTCCAGACAAGGCCATGGTGTATACTAGAACCATTCATGGCCTGCAATTTCTCAAAACTAGTCTTTCGTGGAACCTTGGTCTCAAATGTCGTAACCAACTGCCACAAGTATAGTCATTTTGAGTCACACTCGAATTATATCACCAACCTCTACTAGTCATGTTGGAGATTGGTCAACAACCCCTACAAGTCATGTTGAATACATGCAACCAACCGCTGCAAGTCATGTTGGGGAAAAAATCTAGTCACTGCTAGTCACACTTTACATACATCATGATCCAGGTGGAAATCGGTGGCCACCCACCTTTTCCAAATGGCTCAAAATGGCTTTCTAGCAATTTTGGCAATTTACTATTTTTAGCAGGTTTTAACTTCCGGGGCCATTTTGAGGGCCCAAATGAAAGTTTTTCGAGATAGAGGTTCTAAATGATATTCAAAGGCATGATTGAGACCCCAAAATTAATCTCCTCAATGATACCTTTCCAACAATCTATTACATGCCTAAAACGAAGATCGTATGCAAAAGTTACGACCCCGGGAAGTTGATGTACTCACTTACCCAAATGGGGCCCACATGACTTTTGGCGCTTCATCTCCTAGGGTTAGGTTTTTGGATGTCTAGGGTTTTTGGCATTCCTTCTTATTGTAAAAATGCCTTCAGAGCCTCATTGTAATCATTTTCTTGCGAATGCGAGTAGCCGTCACATCTCTTCTCAGAGATAAGCTGCCACCATTCTAGCGAGTCTTTCACTTTGTATTTTTACAGTCTCTATACATTTCTTTCATTAAAAGAAATTGTGTATTACTATATATTTGTGTTTATGGTTTCAACTCCGATACATTTCTGTTATATTATTGAATATCTGTGATATCTCTGTGCATTTCTTTATTATATCTCTGATCTCATTTCGTGCCGAAAATAATCCGGATCAGTGGTATCAAAGCAGGCTGCTCTTGATCATTTTTTTTAGTGCATGTCCCTGACAAGGTCCAAGTATAGAAAGTTGGTTCTCGAGCTTGTCTCTCTTGAAGACAATCGCTCTCGCACACCCAAGAAACCCTCAATGGAAGAAGAAAAGAAAAACAACGGAGCAGACGATCCTATCAGTCTCTTGCTTCAGCAAGCTCTCACGCGACAGAGGGACGAAATGATGGAGAATTTTTCCCACATCCTTCAACGCCTGCCGATAGCATCAGGCACATATTCATCAAGCGGCCACTTTGGAGGCACCTCGCCTTTCAAGGTACAAGTTAATTTTGATATTCCTGTATTTGAAGGACAGATAGATGCGAAAGCCCTAGAAAAATGGTTAACTCTGTTGGAAGGTTATTTCTCTGTTCACAATTTTTTCGACAAAGAAAAGATCACATTTGCACTCCTTAAATCTCTCCCTCATGTCAAACATTGGTGGGAAACTTACTGGGAGCAAATTTCCACAGAGGAGTCTGGAATATATCGAGTCGATCCCACTTGGGAATTTTTTGTGTATGCGGTAAAATAACAGTATTACCCTGTTGGCAACTATGAGGACCAGTACATCAGATGGACCACACTGCGACAAGAGAGGGGCCAAGCAGTTCCAGAGTTCACCAATACCTTCCATACCTTGCGCACCAAGCTGGGTATCAAAGACTCTGAGCGAAATTTGGTTCTGAAATATCGTGGGGCTCTACACAGATACATCCAAACTGAAATGGATTTTCTGGACATCTCATCACTTGGTCCTGCTTATCGATATGCTGTTAAAATTGAGCAGAAATTTAGGCACCAGAACAAACGACAATTCGAGTCTGCAAATCCGCAACAACCAAAGTATGGCAAAGACGGCCCTAACAAGCAGTCGCCTGAAAACCAGTCCAAGAAACAAGAAAAGAAGGGTCACGGGAAGACAAAGAAGGACACCGGAAAATGGTGCGAGTTCCAAAAAATCCCCTGGCACAACACCGATGAATGTCGCTCAAAATAGTCATTGGTGGCCGAGATCAAAGACAAAGAGACAAACCCTTATTCAGAATCTAATTCTGAAAATAATGGTAAAGGACAGATCATTGACGCAGACCCCACTGTTATTGTCGCGACCGCAACAATTCAACCAGAAGAACCAACAGATCCTGAAGAGGGGGAGCTCCTTCTTCATTCACAGATGTGGGTGACGGGGACCCCGCTGCATTTTATTGTTGATAGCGGAAGCTAGAAGAACCTCATCTCAGCAGAAGTCGTCAAACAGTTGGGATTGTTGACAACACCACACCAGCAGCCATACAACATCGGGTGCCTTCGGCAAGGACGAGATCTCTCTGTCAACCAATAGTGTTGATTGTCATACGACATCCAACCCTTCAAGGATGAGGTATTATGTGATGTTGTCCCACTGGATGTCTATGATGTTCTCTTGGGCCAACCATATATGTGGAGATGCCATGCTATTTATGAGTCTCGACCCCGTAGTGTCATTGTTACTTTTAGGGGTCATCTCTACAGAATACCCGAGGTAGTTCCAACTATTGTTCCACCTAAAAAGTGTCGCAAGGTAGTATCTCATACTGTAAAATTCATCTTCTTCACAATCTGTTCAAAATGAGAACAAAAGGACACTACAACCACTACAAACTTGCCCAAGCACCTTCTATCCAATAGAAGCAGGTCAACAAGGCTGCAACAAAGTGAAAAGATTCCTTCTACACATCGTCCTCTCATGTATCTCAACTTGTTGAGAAGCCTCAACCGCAATAGGTTTGTGACAGATTTCCACAAACTAAGAAGCACGACGTCTCCAGTTGGACAAGCAGCTCACCAAGATGCAGATTCAACAAATGCTTTTCCCTCTCCCCCAAGAACTCAATGCAATGGATACCATTGCTTCCTAAGGAGGGAGGATTGATCCCAGTGGATATCGATGGCCACCCACCTTTTCCAAATGGCTCAAAATGGCTTTCTGACAATTTTGACAATTTACTATTTTTAGCACGTTTTAACTTCCGGGGCCATTTTGAGGGCCCAAATGAAGGTTTTTAGAGATCAAGGTTATCAATGATAGCTAAAGGCATGATTGATCCCCCAAAATGAATCTCCTTGATGATACCTTTCCAACGAGCTATTACACGCCTAAAACATAGATCGTATGCAAAAGTTACGACCCCAGGAAGTTGATGTACTCACTTAACCAAACGGGGCCCACATGACTTTTGGCACTTCATCTCCCAGGGTTAGGTTTTTGGATGTCTAGGGTTTTTGGCATTCCTGCTTATTGTAAAAAGGCCTTCAGAGCCTCATTGTAATCATCTTCTTACGAATGCGAGTAGCCGTCACATCTCTTCTCAGAGATAAGTTTCCACCATTCTAGCGAGTCTTTCACTCTGTATTTTTACAGTTTATGTACCTTTATTTCATTAATAGAAATCATGTATTACTGTATATTTGTGTTTATGGTTGCATCTCTGATACATTTCTATTATATTATTGAATATCTGTGATATCTCTTTGCATTTCTTTATTATATCTCCGATCTCATTTCGTGTCGAAAATAATCGGGATCAGTGGTATCAGAGCAGGCTGCTCTTGATCATTTTTTTTAGTGCATGTCCCCGACGAGGTCCAAGTATAGCAAGTTGGGTCTTGAGCTTGTATCTCTTGAAGACAATCGCTCTCGCACACCCAAGAAACCCTCAATGGCGGAAGAAAGGAAAAACGACGGAGCAGACGATCCTATCAATCTGTTGCTTGAGCAAGCTCTCACGCGACAGAGGGACGAAATGATGGAGAATTTTTCCCACATCCTTCAACGTCTGTCGATAGCA
>JZKD02S0295347.1:218258-232239 GCA_000966675.3 Picea glauca | reverse complement strand
CACTCTGTATTTTTACAGTCTCTGTACATTTCTTTCATTAATAGAAATCGTGTATTACTGTATATTTGTGTTTATGGTTGCATCTCTGATACATTTTTGTTATATTATTGAATATATGTGATATCTCTGTGCATTTGTTTATTATATCTCCGATCTCATTTCGTGCCGAAAATAATCCGGATCACATCACCAACATCTGCTAGTCATGTTGGGGATACATCACCAACCTTTGCTAGTCATGTTGGGGATTCATCACCAACCTCTACTAGTCATGTTGGGGGTTCATCATCAACCTCTGTTATTGATGTTGAAGGTTCATCACCAACCTCTACTATTCATGTTGGGCATTCATCAACAACCTCTGCAAGTCATGTTGAAGATCTACTACTAACCTCTGCAAGTCATGTTGGGAGCATGTCACCGGCCATTGCAACTCATGTTGTGGGAATTCATACGATTGAGAAGCTTCAATGTATAATATGTGATCCCAAGTTCCTTTGTAGACTTTGTAAAGGAGACCGCCTTACTCATTTGTTCCCTCCTACTGCTGTGGGACAAGAAGCGTGGTCCTTTCCTGGGGGCCCTTCGGGTTCTGAGTTGTCTTTGGTTTCCCAACATTCTAGTCCTTCTTTGGTTGATACAATGATCATGTTGATGCAATATTCGACCAACACCACTTCTATTTTTGGGGGTGATGCCTCTCTTGACCTTGTTGTCTCACATCCTATTCAACCAACGGTTGAAGAAGTGTTCATGCCGATGGCATTTCCGATGCAATATTCATTAAATCCCACTCCTATTTTGGGGGTTGATGCATCTTTCGACCATGTCCTTAGAATTTCTAGTCTTGTATCTTCTGAATAAGGGAGTTTTCCACTCTCTCCGAGTACTCTCACTCAAAGTCCTAGGATGGTTTCCTTTGATTGGGAAGATCTTGTAGAGCCTCACCTTCCTTTTTCTACACCCTTCTGGATAAGGGAAATTCTTCGATATATTGTAGATAAGATAACCTTTTCAAGTATTTTATCCTCCTCGACCTGGAAAGGTTTGGGTTTTCCCAAGCTCGTGTCATCTATCTGTGAGTTTCTGACTTTCAACAGAAGTTATGCACGGGAGCCTTGGCCTCCCCCATGATATGTTGCTTAGAAAAAAATCCTCGAGTCTTGGTTAAGCTCTTTTCTGACTCTTTTAAAAAGTGAAAAGATTGTCGAGTGAAATTGTCTCTTTCACACTCGATTATGGTATTTGAAAGGTCATCTATTTGGTTTAAGTTTAACCCTTTTTCAGACCAAATAGATTGTTGGTAGTAGGCCGAAATGGGAAAGAAAGTGTGCACGAAGAAGAATGAAAACTGGAAGAGAAATCGTGGGAAAGAAAGCATGCAGGAGGAAAGGGACAACTGGAAAGAAGCACAACACGCGTTCATGCAAGAAGGAGCTGACAGCTGGAAGGAATCAACGAATGCATGCAGAGAAGGAATACCTAACGACAATAGATTTAGGGTTTTGGGTAAGATTTTTTTTGTAGACAGCTAAAGAGACCGATAGATATAAATATAGGCAAGCAGGTATCAAAGAGAGGTTCAGAGTTTTTACGAAGGTTGAGCTTTACTACTGTTGCAGAGTTGAACTCATTTTATGTAATGTTTTGATAAGAGAACTACTTGTAACGAGTGATCTAAGCGGGAGGTATACCTTGAGGATCAGATCGCAGGCTGAGGAGCCTAGTGTGATCTAGTTCTCTTCAAAGAGATCTTACTGATCTAAGGAGAATTGTAAGCACAAGGCGCGAGAACTGCAGAGCTACCATAATAAGAGATCCAAGAGTCAAATCTTTGTGGACGTAGCCCTGGGAGGGGGTGAACCACGGTAATACCTGTGTAATGTGATGAATGCATGCATATCTCTGTTTACTTTTGTTAGTTAAATGTTGAATGCGATGAATGAATGAGTTATTATACTGTTTAGTTCATTGTTTTTGTGTTATTAAATCCCGAAGGTCAGATTACAGTAATTTGTAATACAAATCATAAGTAATAACTCAGAACGTAGACCCTCTATCTCCTACTCAATCCTAGGCTGTAAACACCTGATTCTTACATCCACCCATAAAATATATCTCAAGTGAGACTGTGCAGTGCATTTTGTGTTTTGTGTTGCCTTCTGGTTCACTAGAAGGGCTAATAGTTTTAGGCTTTGTTGGTACTCTGAAAGATTTGAACCTCGGGTCAGTAGTGCAGAGATGTTCGGTAGGTTAAAACCAACAAATGGTTATGTTATCATCGTAAGAGGAACAAGAAAGGACTGAGTAGATGAGATAGAACACATGTGGAAAAAAATGAGAGAAACTAGAATATCGTTGAGTCACTAGAAGGGAATGTTGAGACCGTGGAACCCCACGAAAGAGGAAATCGAAGGCTGGTTGAGAAATAAAGAGCTATAGTTTGCCCAGAAATATAATAGAAACCCTAGCATGATGCCTCCCAAATATCTGGATAAATACATGTTTACAAATTTACACGAAGTCTTTTTCTGTGATTTTCCTCACCTATTGCAGAAGTGGATACTAAGGTTGAAAGATAACCATGCGACAAACTGTATCTGACAACTAGATTGGACCCCAATACAGATTGGCCAGTTACAACAGGTGAACAAAAAATTCACCCGCGCAGTCGACTTTTGGCTTGATAGTATTGTGGCAGGCTTCATCATAGAATTTGCAGTTGACACAGCGAAGTCATACAGCGTGACAGAGTAGAAATTTCTACGTGGACCTCGTGAAAGGTACATTCAATCACTGTATACTTCAATTAAAATACTGTTATATAACAAAGGTGTAATGACGATGGAAGTATACAGCTAAACTTCTCTGCGTGCATGGGGGAAGAGGGGAAGCACTGACAAAGGGAAGGATAAATGGCTGAAGGAGATGATAAATGAAAGAAGGAGGAGGAACTCTTGGACCTGATCTTGATGGATGACGACCAACTTAAGTGGATCTTGGCATCACCTGGAATGATGCGTAGCATAGTACCCTACCAATATATGGTGAATACCAAGAAAAGAGCCATATCCATAAGGGAGGGCTTGGCAAGCGATGAATAAGAGGTAGAGGATCTCCAGGCTTTAGAGCAGATTGAGGAAATCCTGCATGCAAGCTATGAGAGGGAAACAAGAGGCCCAAGAATAGGAGGAGGAGATAGCCATCCTTTCCATATTAATGTTAGTGTGGAACCCATAAACTCATGTATGACTAATACACCAAAGAGAACATCACCATTTAGACAACTGAAGTTCGGAGGAAGTCCAATAGCGAGAAGCACATCTACCACAAGAGAAACAACTGGAGGAGCCAATTCTGGTAGTACTAGTCAAGTATCTACACCGCGCGGCGGAGGTAGCAATTCAATATTTAGAATGGCAGGACATGACGCCACGATTAGATTAACAGAATTCTGAGGAGAAGCAACAGAAGACCCGAAGAAGCATTTGTTCATTTGTGCGAAGATCTGGGAGGCAAAAAAGATCACGAATGAAGATACCAAACTTGCATGGCTAGAGATCACGCTAAGAGACCGCACACTAGACAAGTACATGAGTCTAGACACAAAAAGTGCTACTGGGATGATGGGGACACTGGTAGACATCAAGAAGGTACTGATTAATGAGTTCCAGAAGCTGAACTCAGAGGGATAGTACATGAATGAAATGATTGAGATCCGATAGAAACCAGGAGAGTCTGTATGGGAGATTGACCAAATATTTAAGCGATTGAAGGGAAAGTTAAAATACTTTATGACCGAGATGCAACACTGACATCTGTTTTTCAACTCACTACTCCCACACCTAAAATACTCCTTATGATAACAAAAGTTTCAGACACAGGCCGAGGTGATATAGGCAGTCTTGCAACTGGAAGAGAACCAGTACCAGCAGATGGACTCGACCATTGAATAATTGAAGGAGGATTTGAAAAACCTCACATTTTAGTTGAATCAGAACAAGAACAAGGACAAATGAGAAGTTGTTTGGTGCACCACATGCAGGACAAAAGGAAACCACAAGAATGAATGCCCAACATTCACACACTATGGCAACAGGCATGCCAAACCCACTCCCACAGGGAGGATTATGGTGTGAAATATGAAAGAAACTGGGTCATGACCCTTATCACTGCACGATGATGCAGAAGTACTAAACAGTTCCCAAGAATTCTTATTGCACTTTTTGTAAGTCCGTAGGCCACGACGAAAAAGATTTCAAAACTATGGAGATGATGCGGGAGAGAACATCAGATGCCTATAGGGTACAGGCCGAAATGATGACTAGGAAAGCAACACCACAGTTCAATCAAGCCCCAGCTCCATACAATACTGCACAACAACAGTAAAACACTACGCACCAACCATACAACAATACACAGCCACAGTACAACCCGACACAACCCCAATATAATATCGTGCAGTACAACCAGGCACCACCATATAACGCGTCAAGAGGGGACATAGCAGGCTATCGAGGAGGAGGACAAGCCAGAGGAGGCTTCGAATGTGGTAGAGGACCAGTGACATGTCACAATTGTTAGCAACCAAGACATTATGCAAGGGAATGCCCACTGCCACCAACAACTTGTATGTATTGTCGTGCATCGGATCATGAGACAGAGGAATGTCTGACACTGTTGGTAAAGATCCATGAAAAAGGAACCAGAATGTTCAATGAATTTTAGTCAAAGCAAGGGAGGATGGATGAAATATCAACATAGTCACTCGTGGAGGAACGAAGACAGGAAACGACACAGCCTGACAAGAACCTACACAAAACTAGTGGCTACGGAAAAACATCGAACCAAGGAAGCAGTTAGATGCGCCCAAAGAAAAAGAGACTTTTAAGGAAGCCATACATGAATTTTAGAAGAAGGACACAACGCCAAATTCCACTATGCAACCAGCCCATGAAGCCCCAGAATACGAAATGCCGCCATCATTGGATCATACCAAAGGAATGTCACTCAAGGGATAAGTAAGTACTATCAAAGACTTTTTGTAGTCATGCATCAAAATATTAAGTGATCCTTCATTTGTGAAAATATTGCAAAACATCTTAGAGAAATGTAGCAATGAGACATAACAAAATCAAGAACCAAAGATTGTCAATCACCTACACACAAGGAGAAGAACAAGTAGGGAATTCAGATTGATGCCAACATTGGGGATTTCAATATGGGAGATATTATACTGGACATAGGATCCAAAGTAAATGTACTACCTAAGAAAACCTGGCAATGCATGGGAGAACCAACATTGGGTTATTCAAATTTCCAATTAAAACTAGCGAACCAACACAAAGTCATACCAATCGGGAGGCTGAAGGGAGTAACGGTAGATCTCGATGGTGTGCGCACCAAAGAATATTTTGAAGTCATTGAAATAGTAGATGGAAGAACACCATACCCGACACTACTCGGTTTGGACTGGGCATTTGACAACCAGACCATAATTAATTTGAAGACAAGAAAAATGACATTTCAATCCGGAGATTACATGGTTATAGCACCACTAGATCCATCAGAAGGGGAAAGGTTCGTAGAACCCACTTTCCTAAACTTAAAGGAAATTGACCAGTTATACAAAAAAACTGAGCGCGAGGAGGATTATGTAAACCCAACTGCAGATGGGGTACTCAGCTGGCGCGGTATTACTTCATGTGCTATGGATTCAAACACTGGGTTAGAAAACTGGTAGTAGAGACTACATGAAGTATCCACGATAAGATGTGTAAGAATAGACCACGCAGTACGATGGATTGGCATAGAAATCGTAGAACCACCCAGTTTCCATGGACTTAATGATTTGGAAACATTCTTGACACAATATGAAGATGAAGTATTAGATAACTAGAGGCTACTAGCACTGGACTTAGTACTCAAGGCCACACCCACCAGATGGTGGGGCGCACACAAGGAGACCATCACAAAATGGTACCAATGTAAGAGGCTATTGCGCATAAGGTTATGCATAGCACAGAATAACAACAAACAACATAAATACGAAGGATTAGGGACACCAGCGAAACACTTGATGGAGTGAAAAATGTTGTGGAAATTGACACCACGAGAGGAATGCCTTCACCACTTTATTCATACATTATAAGGCATACCGGCGAACTGGTATACAGATGAGGAACTGCACAAAGGAACTACAACATGTGCGACATTGCAATAAAACTTTACCACCACTTTCTCATTCGAGCATGAGAACCCCAACATAGACGTAGATTTGAAACGAATCAGAGGAGTCATATTCATTGAGGATCCAGAAGTAGAACTTATTACCGAAGAGAAGCAGCGAAATAAATAGACAGTCAAGGAACTACTATCATGTTACCAGGTACAGGAGGACATATCGGACGAAGAGAACCCACGCAACATTCAGATTGCAGAAGTAGAAGGCGACAGAGACGTGAAGGGACCACAAATAGAATCTGAAGTTATTTCCGTGCCAATCAAGGTAAATAAATTTAACATCGGTACATTGGAACATCCCAAAATGGCCAGCATTTGAGACTCCTGGGATGACCCAATAGTAGAAAGCATTACATAATTGGTGCGCGAATACAACGACTTATTTCCTACAACATTTACAGAGATGAAAGGTATAGCAGGCGAACTGGGAGAAATGAAAATACCTCTTAGACCCGAAGCGAGATCGATCAGACAACGACCATATAGACTGAACCCTATATATATACAAAAAGTTAAAGAGGAGATTGACCGAATGCTCGAAGCCGGCATAATCGAACCAGTCGAGGAATTGGAATGGATAAGCCTGATGGTCGTACATGACAAGAAACAAGGAAGAGGGATTAGGATATGCATCGACTTGAGGAAGTTGAACGATGCATGCCTACACGACCCATTCCCTACACCATTCACCGATGAAGTGCTAGAGAATGTGGAGGGACATGAAGCATACTCATTCACCGATGGATTCTCAGGTTACCATCAGATTAAGATAACATAGGAGGATAGATACAATACCACATTCGCGACAGAATGGGGATCTTACCAATATACAGTCATTCCCTTTGGACTGAAGAATGCACCATCAATATTCTCCAGAGTGGTTATCGCAGCATTTAAAGAATTGATCCACCAGTTTCTTGAAGTATATCTGGACGAATGGACAATCTATAGTTTGTTGAAAAACCATGCAGAAGTCTTATGCTTGATGCTAGAGCGATGCAGACAGTGTCAGATATCACTGAACATAAATAAATGCATATTTGGAACACCGTTTGGGATAATATTGGGCCATATAGTATGAAAACAAGGGCTATTGGTTGATCCGGCAAAGGTCTTCGTCATTGTTAATTCACCAGCACCGAAAACAGTCTGTCACCTACGAGCGACGTTAGGACACATAGGATACTATCGAAAATTTATCAAAGGATATCCGTAGATCACAAAACCAATGGAAAAACTTCCAAGGAAGGATACAAAGTACCAATGGAACGACGAGTGTCAACACGATCTGGATACCCTCAAGGAAAAGATGGTCACTACACCGATATTAGTATTTATGGACTGGGGAAAGGCATTCCATATGCATGTAGATGCATCAACGATAGCACTAGGAGCTATCTTAGCGTAGCCAAGAGCAGGATACTTAGTTCACCCGATAGCATTTGCAAGAAGAAAACTATCTGACTCAGAACAAAACTATAACACAACAGAAAGAAAAGGCCTAGTTATGGTTTACGCACTTCAACAGTTCAGACACTACTTATTGGGAAAAAATTTTAAGATGTTTACAAATCACTCATCCCTAAATTACCTAGTCAATAAGCCAGTGTTGAGGGGGAGAATATGTCGATGGTTACTCTTATTTCAGCAATTTGACTTCGAAGTAATTGTCAAACTAGGAAAACTAAATGTTGGCCCTGACCACCTATCACGGGTCACAAATGGAGAAGAACACACAAGCTTAGAAGACAACTTTACGGATGTACAACTATTCTCGGTACAAATTTCTGATGACTGCTTCGCAGAGATCATCCAGTACTTGAGCACAAGTACCGCACCCCAAGAGAATACCACTGCGCAGAAGAAGAACCTGGTAGTTCGTGCAACCGACTATGAACTAATCACAAGACATCTATATAAAATTGGCACATATATCATTTTACAAAGGTACGTGCTTGAGCATGAATGACCAAGGATTTTATCAGGAGACCACGAGGGATTGGCAGGAGGACATTATGCAAGAAAATATACCATGCATAAGGCACTCCATGCAGGACTATGATGGCCAATGATCCATAGGGACTCAAAATAATACTGTCAGGGATGCGATGTCTGTCAAAGGGTACGCAAACCCAACATAAGGGATGAGATGTCATTACGACTGCAAGTGACACTACAGGAATTTGATAAATCGACAATAGACTTTGTGGGACCTATTAACCCACCAACCAAAAGAACAGGGGCAATATACATCATCACCGCGATGGAATACCTAACAAGATGGGCGGAAGCCGCACCAGTAAACGACTGTAGTGCAGAGACCACTGCACACTTTTTATTCAAACAAGTAATTACTAGGTTTGGGTGCCCAAGAGTTGTGATGAGTGATCAATGCACACATTTCATAAATAGTACCATCCACGCAATGCTCGAAGAATTTGAAGTTCACCACCAAAAAAGCACACCGTATCACCCACAAGAGAATGGCACAGTAGAATCCTTCAACAAAGTTCTAGAGAACGCATTGACAAAGATCTGTACGTCAACAGAGACGAACGAGACCTCAAAGTACCCGCAGGATTATGGGCATAGAGGACGACATGTAATAAGTTTATAGGGCACACACCATTCAAACTCGTCTACAACCAAGAAGCGATAGTACCATTGGAATTTTTAAGACCTAGCTGACGCGTAGCCTCTATCACACAAATGAGAGAACGCAACGTGATACAGGAAAGGTTGCATCAGTTGTTAGCAATGGAGGAAGAACGAATCCTGGCAAGATTCCATCAACAAGTGCAGAAGGCCAGAGACAAAGCATGGCATGATCTACACATTAAGAAGAAGACTTTCAAGGTGGGAGATCTAGTATTGCTCTACGAAAAAAAATTGTTTCAACACCCAAGAAAGCTGAGAATGCATTGGTTAGGACCATACGAGTTCAAATCTGTAACAAATGGTGGAGTTTTACAGTTAAGAGATCTATCAGGCACAGACCTCCTAGGAATGATCAACGGGAGTCGACTGAAGTTGTACAAGGTCATTCAACCACCCATTGCGTAGTAAAAAAATTAAATAATAAGTAAATAAATAAATAAAAACCAAAAAGCCATGAAAAATCCACAGGACGCTTGAAACACGAATGCATTAAAGGAAAGAGTAACGACCACATGCCTAAGAAAAATGAGTGGGAAATGGAAAGTCGGCAAAAGCAGGACGATAGGACAGCACAAAGTGAAACTAAGGCACGACAAGGACTGATGTAACATCACATTAAACACGCCAACTGGAAATGGCCAGAGAAGCATAATGGCAAGTACGAAATTGCCTCACATGCATTGAATCCACAGTTATGGTGCATCAATCGCATCATGGAGGAAGCTTCTTCGATAAGATTCAGGACAAGCCCATACAACATCCGAGCAAAGAAGCAAATTGTCTATTCACGAAAGAAGAACAGAGAGAGAGAAGCAACAAATCGAACGAACGGAGTGAGATCAAAATCCTCTACAGACAGTAGACACTCTACACTCACCACTATGTCACCACCGAAGTCAGCTGAACCAGGCTCGATCACCAGGTCGACCAAAGTTCAAACTAGGTCACGAAGACAGTTAAAATAAAACGACCAGCAACAACCAGAGATCATCGATATCGATGAGATCCCATCCCCATAAATACCACCGGTGAGCCCTACACCGATACTGGAAGATATTCATCAGCCACAAGCAGAGGAACTGAAAGAGGATACACAAGCAGAACCGAAGGAACCTTCGAATGAAGAAGCAAAACTTCAACAGGAAGTGCAACCAGAAAGCACCAAACCAGCCACGGAAGGTAACGACACGACACAGAATCAAGGATCAGAAGGGAAATCTGATGAGTCGCAGGTACCCATCCTTGGTCAAAAGATAGAAGAGACCACAGGAACTACCTCGGCTTGGCCATAATGGCTTACAGGGAAGAAAATGGGAATTGCTGGAACTTTGTACCAACCACCACAGTAGGAAGACATAATTCTAATACCGATCTCACCTCGTAAGAAAGCGGTAGCATAAATTGTGCTACCACACATACCAGAGGGAGTACAGGTATATCCGCAGTTACTGGGTCACGTTGGGAAGCTCAAGTATTCTGACCATGATGTCTTAGACGACACTATACCCAGAACTTGCACCCAGAGTGCTTATGCAGAACATAGTGGTCAACGAACTTGGAGAAACAATCAACCAGTTCCATCAGTGGGTAGTTAGACTAGACCGAACTGACATTTTAGGACTGCTACAACTCCCACACTTTGGCAGAGGCTAGTACACAACAACATGTGTCAAGTAGATGTTAGCAGTTACGCATGGAGGGGATATATGGCTGGACAGACCCGTCCCCATAACAGTGGACCTTGTCGCGCAGATAACAAGACTACCCAACCGGGGTATGTATCTCGTGTTGATGCCGGATGATAAATCCAAGGAAAAAGCGTTGGCAGAGGAAATGAATAAGAAATATGACATAGCGAGGGGGACAAGAGGTATTATAATCAAATGGATCAACGACCCAACAACACAATTGGGCACAAAGATCTTAGCCTGTAAATTGCTAAGAAAATGCTACAAAGACGAAGTACCAGCAAGAGTCATCGCAGTTGCAGCTCAGTGCACAGAAGGCACCTTCGTAGATGATCGCCTTATCTTTTAAACTTATTCCAAGTGGACTGCAGGGATGCGTAGGAACTTGGTAGGAACTTGGCACAAAATTTCATTACTCATGGCTGATAACCCTTATAGCCTTCATGGGATGGTGGGAACCAGAATATGTAGTTTTTGCTACGAGAACATAGCATGCGGGAGAGAGATATCGAGTACTAAGATCGGGGCCACAGACCAGACAGAAGAGGGACAATGGAATCATCTTTAAAGCATACCTACGAGATATGCAAGAAGGTATTAACCAGTCATGGAGAATAACACCAAAAGTTGTCACGCGATATGGGAACATCGCTAACTTCTGGGCAACACGGTAGGCCATGTGCATACAACCAAGGCAGGATCCTGATAAACAATGGTTATTGATGTGCTACTGCATTACAGAAGGTGATATAGACATGGTCATCAATGAATGGCCTGTTGAATGGAAGATCCGATCCATTCTCTAGGAAGTACCGGAAGGACCCGTAGAAGGAGAGGCAACGTAGGTGGAAACACAGCCTCCGCAAAAAGCAGTGCCCAAGAAACCAAGGACGGGCCAAAAAAAACCAACTCCAACAAGCAAAGGGTCGAAGCAGACTGGAACCTAGAAGGGGAATAAAGAGACCAACAAACAACCAAAACAAGCTAAGGGAATATAGGAGACCGCCCCAAACCCCATCGCACAGGAGCCCGGGGGAAATAAGAGACCAGTTGAATAGGCCGAAGGCACACAAAATAAATCAAAGGAACAACAATCATCACTAGACCTGACGATCATGGAGGACGATGGATAAATGATCTCTAGAATGGTCCAAGATTGTCTGGTGGAATACTTCAACCATGCAGCACATCACAGGGATAATCTACAAAAAGAGTTGGTAGAAATAAGATAGCTCCTCAAGATACTCAGAGAAGCCCAGAGATCAAGTAGCAGTAGAGGCATAGATCAGTCAACAAAAAAAACCAATGAAAGAGTGGAGATTGAAGAACGAGACCCAACCCTCCCAATGCCACACGCAAACGGAACGGTCCACATAAAACCGAGCATGTTGCGAATGGATGAAATAGTGGGATAGACACCACTGAAGGATTTGGACCACATTCAATTGGTATTGACATGGATGTCTTCAAGGGAACTGCACAAATTACAAGTTAGCGTCAACCACGAGATGCAGTCTCGGGTATATAAGAACTTAGTCGATCTACAGAAAGAGACAAAGCAGCGGGAAGCACTAGAAAAAGAGTATGAGCATGCCAAATCCGAAACTAAGAAGGAGATGGAATACATGAATGAATTGGAACGTAGAGTGGGAGAAATTTTTGGGAAACTTCTAAACACCACGGAGGGAAATGAACTCCCAGCCACAGAAAAGATCGACCAGATTGCGCAGGCAATTGCACAATACCAGAAGGAGATCGGGGATCTCCAAGAACAACTAACACCAATGACTCCACCAGTAGTAAAGGAGCAAAGGAGGCAAGCAACAACAGTGAAAATACAGGAGATGGAGAAACAGGTTAGCACAGCAGCTCACTTGCTCGACAAAGCATCGCAACTTTGGACAAGAATGGAGGAGGATCCACAGGTTCAACGTTGGGACAAGGAAGAGGAAAGGATCAATGCAGTGATCTAAGAAATCAAGCAGAAGCAAAATATCATACCAATCTCAGAATGCGTAAAGGGGATGAAAGATTTGAATAAGATGCACGCAGAACTCATCACTGCATAGACATAGAAACATGAGCGGCAGGCTCAAATAGAACCGTTATAGGAACGGGTAGCAGAAGTACTCACACAAGTAGAAGCGGATAGAGAATAGATGGCGCGGACCCAAGTATAATGCGTAGGACTAATGGGTGACAAAGTGCTCGATCAGGTAGTAGAAACCATTAAGGAGAAGACAACGCAGGCATTGACAACAACAACAGAGATAGAGATGAGCCCCCAAAGTAACAATGACACTACGGGGCGAGACTCATAAATAGCATGGCATCTCCACATATATGGTTGTCCCAAGAGAACATCACAGACATCCAGTGGGGAAACATCACATAATACCTTATCCTTGAAGGGTTGGATGTCGTATGACAATCAACACTGTTGGATGACATGAAGATCTCGTCCTTGGCGAAGCCACCCGATGTTGTATGGTTGTGGGTGTGGTGTTTTCGACAATCCCAACTGTTTGACGATCTCTGCTGAAATGAGGTTCTTTTAGCTTCTGCTATCAACAATAAAATGCAGCGGGGTCCCCTTCACCCACATATGTGAATGAAAAAGGTTCTCCCTCTTCTGGATCTATTGGTTCTTCTCGTTGAATTGTTGCAGTCGCGACAATAGCAGTGGGGTCTACATCGATGATCTGTTTTTTACCAGTATTTTCATAATTAGATTCTGAATCAGGGTTCTGCTCCTTGTCTTTGATCTCAGCCACCAATGACTGTTTTGAGCGACATTCATCGGTGTTGTGCCAGGGGATTTTGTGGAAATTGCACCATTTTTCGATGTCCTTCTTTGTCTTCCCATGACCCTTCTTTTCCTGTGTCTTGGACTGGTTTTTGGGAGACTGTTTGTTAGGGCCATCTTTTTCATACTTTGGTTGTTGGGGATTTGCAGACCCAAACTCCCGTTTGTTCTGGTGCTTAAGTTTCTACTCGATTTTAACAACATATCGATAGGCAACATTGAGTGATGAGATGTCCAAAAAATCCATTTCAGTTTGGATGTATTTGTGTAGAGCCCCACGACATTTCAGAACCAAATTTCATTCAGAGTCTTTGATACCCATCTTGGTGTGCAAGGTATGGAAGGTATTGGTGAACTCTGGAACCGCTTGGCCCCTCTCTTGCCACAGTGTGGTCCATCTCATGTATTGCCAACAAGGTAATATTGTTCCTTTACTGCATCCACAAAAAAATCCCAAGTGGGATCGACTCCATATATTCCAGACTCCTCTGTGGAACTTTGCTCCCAGTAAGTTTCCCACCAATGTTTGACATAAGGGAGATCTTTAAGTAGTGCGAAGGTGATCTTTTCTTTGTTGGAAAAATTG
>JZKD02S0295347.1:187265-208233 GCA_000966675.3 Picea glauca | reverse complement strand
TTTTCACCTTTGGCAGGGGTTCTTTTTCTCCTTTGGAAGTTTAGTGGTACATGATATTTCATCCCATGGTTTTCTAATTCCGATTAAGGAATTAGGGTTTTAGTCTAATGTAGATAAATGGATCAAATGTGTTGGATGTCGTGAGATAATATGATATGATGATATGATGATCACTCTTTCCCATTAAGGGTTAACGCCTCAAATTTGTATGATATGATGATACTCATTGCATCCACATCCTCCCTCTTTTACACCACCTTCAAAGCTCATTGCAGAACTTCACCTCCTCTATGCTTCAACATCATCACTTCTCTTTGCATTTGCAAAATCTTCCTTATGAACAAATGATTTACTTGTGTCCCTAATATCTTCAAGATTACTTTGTTCTCCTACTGCAATGCTAATAATATTCTTCATAATAACAACTTCTACATCATCCATCTCTCTCTGGTTACACTGTCTATTTCAATGACTATAACAAAGTCAATATGAAAAATAATGCATGGACCATAAATTCCCACATGTACATCTTTTCTTGGATTTTCTTTGGCATTTTATTCTTTAAATTTGTAACCTTATATTCAAAACCTTTATCTAAAGGTATTTCTCATTAACACCATATCCTTCAATACAATTCATAAGCATCTTCTCATAATGTTTCCCTTCTTCTCTTGTAAATAACATCATTAGGGCCACCACTTCATCTTCTTTAACTACATTATCTTCAACAATTGTATTCTTTATCTAGTTCTTTAATGAACTTGCATAGAGGCCTTCATATTCACTACATCCATTCTTTACTCTTTGTAACCATTGCATGAACATATTAGGTCCATCAATCTTCTTACCTTTAGGACAACTTTGTGTTTCTCTTACTTCATGAATATTATTGGTATTAATCTCTTTCATATTTGTAAATTCTTCATTGAAGTCTTATTCTTCATGTATGATCAGGATTGGATCATCAAATATGATCTTTTTATCTATCTCAATGCTTTATGAGTGAAAAATTTGGAGGAATCAACTTGTAGAGGCATTTTAGCAACTGGTCCAAATTTGGAAATTTGGGTCTAAAAAACCATTTAGAATATTTCGAATCCATTTTGAGGCATCAAATGACATTTTTTTATGGGCCAAACCTTGCTATATATCCATCATCTATATTCTATACAATGAGACCTTTCCAACAGTGCAAAAATCACTTCAATCAGAGTTCGTATGTGAAAGTTATACTTACTGCAAATTGACCTACCGTATTGATCACCATGGTGCGAGTGGATGCCATGTCAACCTCCAATATGTAAACATGTGGGGCTATCCACATATTGGATTTTCTAAGAACATTCTAGAAGGTCCAAAACCTTAGCACAATTGAGTTTTGAGGAAGTCAAAACCCTACCCCTAGATGGCTATCAGGCTATGTTAAATACCGTGTCGCTAGGAGGAGAAGGGTTTCCATTCTGTGTTATTGTATTTTGTTCCATAGCATAACACAACAAATGAGAGTGGGAAATTAGAGAGCATAATAGAGGAGTTTAATGTTCTGTAGCATCCTAAAAAGCCACGGGTCTCAGATAACTCCATAGAGAGTGCCTTCTCCTTTGTACTTGCATTATTTCCATAATAGAGAAAATAGATCAGAGAAGCCTCACCTTCTAGCTAGGTTTTCTCCCATAAGGGTTTCCCAGAGAAAACATTTTTGTTATTTTATGGATAGAGTGTGATTGTATTTTACTGTTCTCTATTTTCCACATTTTTCTATTTCATGCATAAGCAAATGTTGTCTTTAATAGACAACAAAAAATACATACAAACATATATTGAATCAAGGGACACTAGGAATTATACTCAAGAAACCCTCAAAGGGGAAAATCTATATTACATCATAACATTCTCGTGTGTACATTCTATTGTACAAATGGTCTCTTTATATAACCATAGGTTACCATTTATACTAAGTCTTAATTAGGTAACTAGATCACATCATTTCCATAACCATCTCCACAGTATCTCCTTAAATCTCTCAACTTAATCCATGAGATACTCATCCCTAATTTATCTCCTTATCCTCATCTTTCACTCATACATAGACATTAAACTTGATCTACTTCAATACATTTGTGAAATTATATATTTTAGATATTATTCATAATTCACAAGTATGAATTATTCCTTCATACTCCCCTTAATGAATACTTGTGATTTCAATATGCAATCATCATTCTCAATTTCTTTAGTTGGTCCTTTGAATTGGTCTATTTTTCATTTCCTTCTTATGTGCTCTTTATCTTCATCTTCTATCCTCATAACCATCCATCAAAATACATGGGTCATCAGTCACTGTATCTGCTGGTTTTCTAGGAAGTTTTTTCTCGTACATGGTTTAGAACAATTCTTCATACATGTACTTGTTACCCCCCTGCATCATCATCAATCATCATCTTCAATATGCTTTGGCTTACCCATACATCATGGGTTTTGGTGGATTACCCTACACCTTTACAACAAGTGATTTTTGGCTTATCATGAACCCTCCTTTGTCATGACAAGTGGTTTCTTCTTACTACAGACAACACATTACATCAAGTGGTTTCTAGCTAACCAAAAACCTTCAACATACAAATTATGGGAGTACACTTGCCTCTTCACGAATTACATCAATATTGAGTCAGGTACATAAAACATGCCTCTTCATGGCTTACATCATCATTTACTCAAGTACAACATATTTCTTTATACAAACATAGGACCAATATCATCTTTGTTTCCATAATCAAAACTACATTATCAAAGAGGATATATTCAAACTTCTTAGGGATCTAATTCTCTATGCATATCAAGTTATTTAACACATGGTACTACTTGTTTACCTTGCTTTTCTTCCTTCTTCATTCTTTGTCTTCTTTTCTTGCTGTAGTCTTTGGTCCTTTTGCTACTTTCGTTGCTTCATATTTCACCATCCTTTCCTCTTTCCTCTTCAATATGACCTCGTCTTTCTCTTCTATTGTTTTTGTTTCAGAGTCTTTCTTTTGTCATCTACTTGTGTCATGGAGTCATCATCTTGATTAGTCTTCTTTTTACTGTCATCTTATGTTGTTATGGAGTCAACATCTTCATCTCTCTTCTTCATCTTCTTCTTGCGTAATTCTTCTTAATTCCTCCATAAAATTGTTCTTGTAGGAGGGAACTCTCCATCCAATAAGACACATGCAATCTTCTTTATTCACTTGCAATTACATGTTTACAAAGTATGTTTCTTATTGGGGTTGTACAATGTCCAACAAGGAAACCTATGACCTTGGTTTGGAAAACTTGATTGACACACCAATTCCATGATTTACATAACTTAAATTCCACTTGAATTTTGAATTTGACAATTCAAATCACTTTCACTTTACTTTGACTGAAAACTCACACCTCTTCAACAAACCCTCGTGACTTGACCATGAAGTTAAACCTTAGGTATCTCGTTTCACCAATCATGCATTCTTGGTTATACAACAAATTAAATTTCAATGACTTCATCATTTTCTCACTTACAACTCAATTACATGTTAAGGCTTCAAAATATTTTTATCTAATTTTAAAAAGTAATGAACAACGATAACTTTCTTACCACATACAACATACTAGAGATAATCTCCACTATGGGATTTAACTTCAAAAACCCCTTGGATCACATTTATTCCTATTTCCCATTGAAAATTTTATTTTTTCTCTTAGTTCCATGCAATATATCATATATAGGCAAGCTTCTTATGAAATTAAAATATTTTTTCATTTCCATAGAGCCCCTAATGAGCTTTTTAACGTAGTGCATTTCCTTCCATGTATTTTCACAACTTTCCACATCAATTGGACCCAAGAGCAGCTGATCAAATATCGACGTCATTAAACAAAGCTACCTTATATATGGCCACGCAAGCCCAGGGTGCCATGCCCCTTCCTTCTGCATACCCGAAATAGATATTGCTTCTCTCTAAGATCCGAACTGCAATGGTACGTTGTGGCAAGGAGAAACCAAGAGTGCGTTATCAAGAAAAGTAGAATTGTGCATTCATGGGCTCGAGGATAAAGAGGAAACTAAACATATGCATGCAACTTTAATAGCCAACAACAACAGACAAATACAACACCGACTTTATTTCTGAAATTGGATGTATCCTGCAAACACTACTGTGGCTTCAACATAAGTGATTGTCCATAATCATTTTCAAATTGATCCATACGTGGAGTTTATCAATCAACTGTAAGAAAATGAAGGTGCCCAACATCATTACTGCGAATGTCGACAGCAGTTCGCGCCACCCAAACCTTGGTTCCACCACAATGAGTACTTGTCCACCTGTAGCTAAGCAACGAAGATCCAATGCCAGACTTGGCCGCGACTTCTTCTCTTCTCGGGATCTCCAAGGGATCAGTTCCACCTCTGAAGGGATCTGCCCTCGCTCACGATCTTTTGTCAACAAATATGTCTCAGTAGACTCATCACGGACCACAACCAAAGAGATCAACAACTACGTCGTCTCTTAAAGAGACAACCTCTGCTACACTATCATGGAAACCCTAGGCTGCATTCTTTCCCGGGATCATCTCGTATTCTTTTGCGAAAAATAACGTAAACTTGCTTGACAGGGAAACAATAAACAAAAAAATAAAAAAATTCACACAAAATTTTATACCTCGGCTTCAACCAGCTCTCCGATTTGACAAAATTCCAGAGCAGTGAATACAAATATGGGAGAAACTATTGGAGCGGCTCATTACCCTTCTCAGTATTAACAAAGAATAAATAGATTACATAGGATCCAACGTATCTCTAACTAAACGGAAGAGAACCAAACCATAACTGAAGTCTAACTACGACTAACGAGGATAGATGGCAAACAAGGAAACATTGAGAGTTATGATCGGGGAGATTACTCTCTCTAACACTCCCCCTTAATCTTAACTGTTCAAACTAAAATTTACACTGCTGCTAAAACCTACTGCCTCTAAGGCTTCCAACAAAAATTTTAGAAATGCAAACTCCTACTAGTCTATGTCTCAGCTAGGATTACAATATTTAACAGAAAAACTTGACTTCATCATTTTACCTAAGCTGGATTTCTTCTTTCTCTTCTTTCAAACTCTGAAATGTTCTAAACTCTTCATTTTCTTCATTTTGGCCTTGATATTGAAGGTTCTATGCTTTACCTTTTTCTTCTTCTTCTGCAACTTCATGTTCAAAGTTTGATCAGGCTAATTACGATTGTTTCTTCTTTCATCTTCAATCAACATGTCTCTAATAATGGTCTGGTGCCATAACTAACATCCACACCTTTCATAATACATGCTTCACATTCATTAAGCTGCTTAGTGGACTGCTTCCACATCAAATCATAATAAAATCTAATTTCTTCAAAACTTCATTTCATAAAAATGGTTTCAACCTGGTCTGCAGTTACATCTTCATTCATATCTTCTTCTTCCTTGGTTTCAACTGGTGGTTCACCTACATACTCAAACAAATTGTTAACCTGATATAAGAAATTATAACAGGAACCATATTGGTTCTCTTTGTTTTTCTTTTCTATGAGAGCCCTCTCTATTTCTGCAACCAAATCTACCTCCCTTGCTGATATGAGGCAATCAACATCAACGTCATCATATATTGGCTGTAAATATTCATAAAAAAAATTATATTCTTTTTCTTTAGCTACTTCAATGGCAGTCACAAATACAACATTTGGAATGTTGTTATCATCAAACCTCTTTTCTTGCACTGCTTTTGCATTCACCCAATTATCTACTTGGTTCTGAATTCCAAGTAGGTTTCCTCCTCCAAACATCAATTCACCAACGATCTTCTTCTCTGCCATGTTTTGTAGGCATTCATCATAAGATAGGTTATCATCATCAAATTCAACTTCAAGTTTTCTTACCTCTGTTTCAAAGAGGCTAATATATGCACGATCTTCATCAACAATCATCTTTTCCGTCTCTTCTCTGGCATAACACATTGTTACTTCATTTTTGTCTTCATATTCACTGTAATCAACAAACACTGTTGGATTCACTTCATCAATACAGGCTGCTTCACATGCAACTTCACCTTCAATTTCCACAACTTGCTTATGCTCTGTTTCACACACAGATGCAATTGAGTTTTGGAAGAGCAAACATTGCACAAGATTCACACACAAAATGATATATTGTATTACCCTCTTACACTTGATACATTATGTATATATAGTTGGAGTGAGATCTAACTGATCCCAATCTTAGAGGGAGAGGTTGAGAGAATCTCTCAACATCCTCCAACAACCCAATCCAATCCCTAGACTCTAGGATGCATCATAATGAGGCATTATTTCTAATACCCCCCCTTAATGCCTACATTACACAACATAACAAAAAGTTACAACACAATTTTTGTCATATCTATCTCACTGGTCCTCATACGCAGTTACACCCATCTCTGAACTTCATAGACACACTCTTTCTCTACCATCATCTTCGAGCTACCACTTCATACAACACAAATACAACCGCTTCTGACCATCTTTGACATTCTTGTAGAACTGACGCTTCTCGACCTCCCGAAGAATAATCTTGATACTAAACCATTTTATGGATACACTTCCATCTGTAAAATTTCTCCGAATATAAAATTTCGACAGTTATATAGGACAATGATCTTAATACAAAATGTGTTCAGCAGTCAATAGTACAATTGACCTTTCTCATTCACAAACTCACAAACATACAAATACAACTATTTGTTTCTGAAGCATCAAAGTACAACAAGAATCAAAAGTTTACAATACATATATCTGCACACCTCACACAGTCTTACAAATGCATAAACAAATATGAAAACTGTAGATCTGACCATAAGGCTTTGTCGTGAGACTGTTCCTGATTCTCGACAACTTCAATCTGGAAGGCAGGCAATGGACAGTCTTCTTCTTCAATCTCAACATAGTTGAGCCTGAGAAAACGTTGTGTTCAAGATTTAAAATATTGACTTTGTTTGATGCAGTTTCCCAAAGATTTAGTGAAAAAATAATGTATGGGAAAGTGTCCTTGCCCTCGAAACTCGTTCCATTACAGCTCCGACTAGAAAAATTTCCATCACGGCTCTGCTCGATCCAGCTCTTAATGTCAACCACATTGCAATTGACCTGGACCTGAAGGGGAAAAAATAGATTTGAAAGAATGGAAAACTCAAACACAACTTCTCTCTTCGTTGACTTAACTTCTGCAATTTTCCAATGCAACGTCCCTCCTCCAATCCACCAGCAAATGTAGCACACAACAATTTCTCCAAGCAAATCTAGGCAGCCTCACGTCCTCTCAACAAACAAAGGATTTCATCTACGAATTCTCTAGCAGGCAGCGGCCAACCAGGAAACGACAGTCTTTCTTGCACAACGGTTTGCAGTTTCTTCTCTTTCTAATTCGGGCGAACAGTGGTAGCAATTGAATACGTACATAGCTCGTTAATCAAGAATCAAATCCGCAGAGGCGACCTCCTCCACGCAATGCTTTGAATACAGATCCCTGGAGAGGTAGACAGATGGCTTCTACAGCAGTTCTCCTTCACGGTAATTTGCACAGGATGCCTTTGCAAACTACACAACAAATCTCAGATCTCTGCATGGTGGTTGATGTTTTCTAATGAATGATTTGCTGCGATCTCACCTCCCAAATCACACAGAAAATTAATAAAACACACAGTTACAAACTATCTAATCCTACAGCGGATAAATTCACATCTCTATCATTCTCCTTGGCCCTCCCATGAGGAAGCTAGGCCAAGACCTGCTCTGATACCAAATTGAGTTTTGGAAGAGCAGACATTGGACAAGATTCACACACAAAATGATATATTGTATTACCCTCTTACACTTGGATACATTATGTATATATAGTTGGAGTGAGATCTAAATGATCCCAATCTTAGAGGGAGAGGTTGAGAGAATCTCTCAACATCCTCCAACAACCCAATCCAATCCCTAGACTCTAGGATGCATCATAATGAGGCATTATCTCTAACAGATGCATCATCGTTCTCGTTCTTTGTTGGCTCTGCTTCATACACAGATGATCCTTCTTTCTCATTCTCTGGTAGCTCTGCTTCAAACAAAGATGCTCCTTCATTATCGTTCTCTAGTAGCTCTGGTTCACACACAGATGCTCCATCCAATGTGGTAACATTCAACAAATTGTTGCTCCTATTTTCGCTATACTCTGCTTCGAGAATACTCCAAGCTTCTTTCAATTTTGTTGTTGCTACAACCTTGTGCAACATACCGTCATCCAGGGCTTGTCGAATGACATGCAATGTTGAGGCATCCCTTGCCTCATCATGTAGATTATGATAACAATCTACAAGACACAAAAGTGCATTCATTCTAACAGACCAACATTCAAAATTGTTACCATTATACTGTGGCGGTAATGGTAAATCCATGCTCATGCTTCTCCATATATCATTAATTTTCCTCTAATCTTATTCCTTTGTGGGCTCATTAGGTACAACTGGAACCTCTCCATATGTCTTCGCAAAATATGTTGTTACCGCTTTGTTGTTCTTTCTCCCGATCTTTTTGAGATCTCTTCGGGACTTCTTGAGTTTCTCTGATGACCCATGATAGCGTCTCTTGGCTGTTCATTCACCTTCTAGTATGGCATACTTGTGCCTTCTACTATCTTCGCTGCTTTATTTCTCATACCTTCATCTTTCGTTCTTATCGCCCCCTAAAAAAAAATAGGTTTTTCTTGGGAACATAACACTTCTGCAGAAATGGCGCCCCCTTAATGCAAAATCTCCTCATTTCTCTTATATTCAAACTATATGCACTGTCGAATCTTTGGCTCAACGCTTCAATCTTGCTCTCATTGTCCTGTCTTTGAAGAGACTTCTCGAAAATTGCAATCTTTCACTGTAAATTCAAAAACTAGGTTGTATTTAGGGCTCTTTCACCCAAACTCAATGCCCTCTTTTCAAAACCATTCACATATCTCTTAAAAAAAGACTTTCTAAAAATCCTTTAAAAGTTTCAAAGAAACACTCTTTGAAAAAACTTCTTTGAAATTTAAAAAATCTCACCCGGTTGGTCTCTCCACAACAACGTGAAACACATGTATTGTTTCTTTCAAATAATGATCTCAATCACACACAACTTCAGATCTTCAGAACACTTTGACAAAGGCTTTGCTCTTTTCTACACAGGCGCATGTTAGATCGATCTTTGCAAGACTCGATCTTCTCTTCACTCTATGAAGAGACTTCCCCACTCTCGGATCAACAAATATTCAAGAAGGCGAAGCTTTTCATTGAACCATTGTGGCAACGAGAGATATTTTTGATCGAAATTGCTTCTCTATATAAACCGACAACCTAGAACCCTGTTTTTTGCTTGGTCGCCTTTTCCTCCACTGTCTAGGGGCGATCAGGCGACCAAAAGAGCTTGGTCGCTCCTTCTGAATTGGGTAAGTGTGACTGAAAATTCCTGGTCACTCTTTCTGAACTGGCTAGGGATGACCAAACTGGCCTGGTCGCACTTTGTACTAAGGCAAGGGGCGACCGAACTAAAAAATCCAAATTTTTGAAGAGTTTTTCTTCAAATATTTTCACCAGATTTCCCTGAAACTCTCCCCCTTCTGTTGTGGGTTGATCAAGCTCCAAATTCCCTTGCAATAGCAAGCAAATCGCTCTCCAATCTTCAAAGAAAAATGTTCTCCACTTTTGAAGAAAATTTCTCTCCACTCTGTGAAGAGGCTTAAGCATGTTGTGATACCATCAACTGACAGACAAGGAAACATTGAGAGTTATGAACTGGGATATTACTCTCTCTTACATGATTCACACCTCCATTCCACCACTCAATTTTTTCTACAGTTCCATGTTCTCTATAGTTCTAGTTGTGATACCAAAATGTTGGCTTTAATAGCCAACAACAAATACATACAAACATATATTGAAGCAAGGGATATAAGGAATTATACTCAAGAAACCCATATGTACATTCTATTGTACAAATGGTCTCTTTATATAACCATAGGTGACCATAAATACTAAGTCTTAATTAGGTAATTAGATCACATCATATCCATAACCATCTCCAGAATATCTCCTTCAATCTCTCAACTCAATCCATGATATCCTCATCCCTAATTTATCTCCTTATCCTCATATTTCACTCATACATAGACATTAAGCTTGGTTTACTTCAATTTGTACAATTATATATTTTAGACATTATTCATAATTCACAAGTATGAATTATTCCTTAATAGGTAGATTTCGATTTTATTTATCATATATGTTGTGATGGTGGAATATCCAAAGTAGGTTATAGATCAATGCATGTTATTGATAACAACAACATCCTCACTCTCTTCAACTAAGGAAAGGCCTTCTTTCCCTACAACAAATCAACAAACAACATATAATTGGAATTAGGAAATCCCATCAACATCTAATGAGATTTTCCCACAACTTTCATTTGACACTTCATCGCCACAACATCATAACTACATTTTCTTCATCAACTTCTTTTGGCATAATTTCTTCCTCTTGCACTTCAAGTATACCTTATTCATCTTCTTTTGGCATAATTTCTTCCTCTTGCACTTCAAGTATACCTTATGCATCTTCTTGGATTTTATGCATTATAGTAATGCACTCTTCCTCCACATCATCATGGAAATTACATTCTCCAACTCTTTTCTCTTTTCTCAACTCTAAAAGTTTTTTACCTTCCTTGCTTTCATCCATTATATTCATCTTTTGTTATACATCTTTGATGGACTAATTTCATGGATATCAACTTCTTCTTCAAATTCTGCAACATTTCTTCAACAATATTTACCTCATTGAGGTCTTAACTTGAATGCCTCTCATTCTTTTTTGAGCGTTCTCTATGGCTTCTATTTGTGAAAATATATTTTGCACCTCCCTTCACATATTGTCTTCATCATAAAGTATTGCAGTCCTAGGGTTTCTCCACAACTCCATACTAAAAGAAAACCCCATACTACAAATTTAAATGTAGTGTTCTCTCTCACACAACTTCTCAACACCACTTCCACAATGGTCTACTCTTGTCTTCTCCTACAATGTCTACCCATTAATACTTTTCTTCCACTAGAGATGTCTACACCTCCTCTTCAAATGCATGTGAGGGTCTACACCTCCTCTTCAAATGCATGTGGCCTCACAGTAGACATTTTCTCAGCATCTTCAATTTTTTCACAGGTTCTTATGTTTTTTAAACTATCTTCTTAGCATTTTGCATGTTTCTTATCTTCACCGAAGTCTCTTTTCTCTTATTCTATTCTTCTACGATCTTCCTGTCTTCTAGACTCGTTGATCTTCAACTTCTAGAATATGCAGCACTTGGAAATAATGGAGTAAGCCCCAGTTGTAAGTGCCAGTTCTAAGAGTCAGTTCAAAGAGTTAGTTCGTAGTTCACTGTCTGTAGAGTCTAGTTGTTTGTGGTTTACATGTAACCGACTCAGTAGAGTCTTTTCCTATTTAAGAATGTAATCAATCTTCATTGAATAATAGAGAAATGAGTGTAATCTCACCGTGTGTTTGTTTCGCATATGTTATCTTGGTATCAAAGCCATGGGGAGAGGTGCATAAATTTATAGAAGTCCGCAGGTCCCTCCTCTTGAAGGGTGCAACGAAATACAACTGAAAGTTCCGCGCATTTTAACAACCTCCGATTTTCGTGGTCGCGTTGTGTATTACAGTGCGGAACACCTTCAAGATTTCCACACCCCATTCATGCGTGAGGTGTATACTCCACGCACTCAACTAACTCGTGAGGTGTCGAAACATTTTTTTGTTGTGCATGCTGGATAAGAAGAGGCCACATGCATTTGGTTCAGAGGAGGTCGATTTGGTTATAGTGTGATTTTTGGAACAGGTCGTGAAGGTCGATCCGCTTGGTTATATTTTTTGCATGCGTGAAGGTTATGTTCTTTTTTGCATGCGTGGAGTTTTAAACCTTTTATTAAAGTGGATTGTGAAGGTGTAGTTTGCATGGGATTTGCATGTGGATCTATTAACAAGTGGTATCAAAGCCAACCACATTTTCAACCCGGGTATGATAACAGAATTCTCACTCTGTTATTTGTTTTATTTGCTATAAGAATTAATCTCGAAAGTCATATCAAGAGTCTCGGGCCTTTGAAAGACAAGGTTTCCACTCTTGCGACTTTCTGAAAGCCGTATCAGAAGTCTCGGGCCTTTGAAAGATAAGGTTTCCACTTCTGCAACTTTCCAAGTTTTAACTAGTTATTGCCTGAGCAGTCGGCCATGAGCTTATTCGACATTCTTTCACTCTGGTGAAAAGAACTAGAATTAAACGCTTAGGTTTTTTGTGCAGTAATAGTTATTACTTTCATCATGGATCAATCTGTGTTTTTTTGTAACATTCATAATGTTGAAGATCTTAGAACTTCAAGTTCAAAATCTCCAATCTGTCTCATGATTCACTATATGCTTACTATAGAGACATTAGATCCCCGAATCCAAGACATTTACAAAGGAATGAGACCACCAGGGACCCCGAGATATGGCCTAGGATATATCGAACAATGTGATCAGATCATACCTGACTGTCGATTTAATAATCCTTTGCCTCCATCCATGCAAAGGCCATCTATTGAAGAAATTCATAAATTCCGTTCAGTTATGATGGGATGTTTTAAGAACACAATTGAGGAAGCATGGATCAAGAAGATGCTTAATTGGGATCTGTTCATCCATCCTGAATCATCTGAATTTAATCTTTCCACTTCAGACGAAGAAATGTCTAGTTTGTCACAAGACTGGCAAACATATATTTCAGAAAATGACATCTGGATTTCTTTTTATGAATGGAAAAGAAAATCCCAAAATCCTACAGTCCAGATGATGGAAGGAGGGAAAGAAATATCTGCCCGCCATGAATGGAAAAACCTGGAAGGAAAAACTATCGAATCCACATAAACTTTTCCACCTTTTAAAGGTATCATTCTTGAAGACAGTAATAGACAAGTCAAAGCTATACCTCTAATGTTAGCTGATGAAGCCACCCAAATCTTGGGTATAGAAAAAAGAGTCCAATCCATATCAGAACAAGTAAATTGGACAAATACTGCTCTTAGAGGTATGGCCACACACACATTTGTTACCAATGATTATGCCAGAAAAGGGCATATTAGAGACCTATAGGTATCTACAAACACAATAGCTCAATCTGTAAATCAGATGAATGACAGAGTTGTAGACATTTATGATCGAGTTGGGAAAACTCAAAACATAGTGATGCAGAAAACTGAGGATTATGCAAAAAATCATGAAGAACTGATGGAAGGATTGGGAGAAGCCTTCTCAATCATGGGAAAAACTCTGTTAGATATCAAACAAAAGGACACTAGTCCTAACAAACCAATTCCCCAATCTTTTATTCTCCCTCACTCTCTTATTTCTATTGTTTCCCCTGTATATAAGCCCGAAGAAAAGTCAAACGAGAAGAAATTCACAATCCATTTTCCAAAAGAAGAACCAAATCCGTCTTCCTCTTCCACAAACCCTAATATGTCTCTAGTTTCTATCCAAAGACCTTCATATGAAAATATCCCACACCACATCAACAGACCACCTGCACCTGATCTTCTAGGTAAAGGAAAGATGCCTGAAGCCCAACCATTTGTAGAAGATTGGTTCCCTGAATGGAACATAGATGGTCTATCAGTAGGACAAGTCCGACAACTATTGGACATAATGTATGTCTCCTATAAAATTATGTGCATGAAAGGAAAAAGTGAGACAGAAGCATGCAAATCTTTAATCCAATGCTTCACAAGAACGTTAAGAAAATGGTGGGAAGTCATCTCCTCACCTATTATGATAACAAAAATGGAAGCAGAGGTATTAAGGGATGAACAAGGAGATGTTGTCTACCATCTAAATGGAACTCCTCGAAATAATATGATAGGATCTCTCACCACACTAATTGTGGAGCATTGGTGTGGTACTGAGGAAGAATTGGTTGACAAACACGAAATGATATTGATAAATGTCAAATGCAGAAAAATGTCAGAATATGAATAATTCCACAAAGAATGGACGCAAAGAATATTTGAAGTAAAAGACAACCAAAATCTTTTATGGAAACAAGTCTACCTTGCAGCTATCCTCAGTAAGTTTGTAGAATATCTCAAAATGCAAGAGGTATTCAAATTACCCTATGAGATGTATACCTGGGGAGAAATTTATTCTCTCATCACTAAAGCCCTAATTGGACTATGTATAAACATGAAAGTCCATAAGTCTATCCAAAAATTGTCTCACCTACCAGATAGCAAGTCTATTTGTGATAAATATGGCCTATATCTCACAGATCCCACCAAAAGAAGGAAAACAAAATTTAGGGCATTCAAAGAGAAGAAACCTTCAAACCGAGGCAGATATAGACAAAAAACTCACTATTATGAGCCTGAAGACATTAAGCTAAAAACACATTCCAGCCAATCAAGGCAACAAGTGCAATGTTGGCTTTGTGGTAAAACTGGACACATAGCAAGTTCTTGTCCAGAGGGAAAAAACTCAAGAATATCTAAAGGAAAAATCTCGGAACAAAGGGCCAAAGAAGCACATAAAAAAGCTAGTATAGAAACAACACAACAACTAGCACACAGGGTTCACTGCAACAGATGTGGAGCAAATGACCACTTAACAAATCAATGCCCACATCATCCTTTTGTCAAAAGAGAAGAAGTCCATCTACTTCATGAAGGATGTTGTTCTGAATCCACAGAAACTTCAGACTTTGAATTTAGCTCAGTTGATGAAGAAATTCTTCTAAATTATCAGTGTAAGTGTAATAATCCAAATTTTTGTTCTTGCGAAGATTCTTCTGAATCAGATTTTGTATCCAGCCCCCAAAGGCACAGAGAAAAAATAAAGATATGCATGTACCATAGCATTGGAGATCAAGATGCCCAAATGCTAGCTCAAATAAAAGCCTTGCCAGAAGGAGATATGAACAAATCTTTACTTGAATCCTTTTTGAAAACTATGACAGCAGGACAGAAGCAAAGCAATCCGGAATCTTCCCACAAAGAAGGGATTAAGCCGTTATTTCTAGAGGCTTCATTTGAAAGAAATACCAAGTCTTTCATTAAGCACAACAAGGAAACCAAGTTGCAGCATCCTTCACTCACAAACCTGGCAAAAGAAGTATTTTATCTAAAGAAGGAAGTTGTTGAACTCAAGCTAAAGATGAAGCAATATGAAGAGATTTTTGAAGATTCATATAGAGTTGATTCATGGGCAAGGCAAGAAATAAAAGCCTTAAAAGACCAGGTGGAATCTCTTCCTCCACCACTAGAAGATCTACAAATTGAACCAGAGAGACATCTCCATGACTCAACCCATTTGCAAGGATTAAATGCTATGAAAATCTTGCCTATCCAATTCCAAAAGTATCATGTCAAGATAAATCTAGAGATAAACACATAAATGTTTTATTTAAATGCTTTGCTTGATATCGGATCAGACATGAACCTCCTCAACAAAAATTTGATCCCTTGTAAATATTGGCTCCCTAGCAATTATTCTGCCATTGGACTAGGGAATGTTTCTACAAATTTTGATTTTGAAGTTCCCAAAGGTGTTTTATGGTTTGACCAGTATGCTTTAGGAATGAAGTTTCTCTTGGAAAATCTGCCTGTAGACTGTATTTTGGGAACTCCTTTTCTTGCTGCTATTGAACCTCATGGATCTTCCAGGACAACTTAAGGCCACCCAGCCTAGTCCATCACGATTCCAAGCATAACAAAATGTTATCCACCTGTTAAAAAGATACTTTCTTTCATTTCAAAGCCGCAGTCAAATATTGTGTTTTGTTCAAGCCAACCTAAGAGTCTGGTCATTATCAATACATGGGATGATCTAAACAACAGGCTAGTGACAGAACAGGTTGATGACAATATTGACTGGGAAACTTATTCTCAAAATTGGGCTCCTTATTGGGAGTTAAGATGGTCCGAAGGAATTGAATTCGGTCTACTTGGATTCTCTTCTAACACTAGCATTCATGTAATACCTCCTCAACATCTTATAGGCAGAATGCATCAAGATTCTACTCTTGTTGCTCGAGAAAAACTAATAGAAATGGGAGATATCACCAGACTAAGATCTACATTCAGAAGGTGGTTCTTTCAAAATTGTCAGCAATGGAGAGAGACTCCAAATCATTCTTATTTTATGATAAATCGAATGAGAGCATTGCACTCTTGGCCCCAGCAAGATCCTTCTCAGTTTTTTCATCAAATAAATTACCATCAGTATCAAGCCATGTGGGATCATATATGCTTATGGAGTGACATGTATAAATATTATTATTGCATGATAAAGTTTTCTAGTCACTTCAGATCAAATACCAACCCTGAACCAACCTGGCTTGAGACTTGGTGGAAAAAATTTGGGTTAAACCCAAGTGCAATACATCCATATGTATTGAATGTTGAACAAATGTTTCATCATTTAAATCTTTCTGATAATGTTCATCGGCTTAATCAGATCTCAAGCATTTGGTATATGACAAACTTCATAAATGAGAAGCATCCTTGGGTTATCCGAACAAAGTATGTTCTCCAACAAGAAGAAGACAACAATGAAGATCCAATGATGTACATGGAGATCTATACTCAGCACTGGGACCCATATCATTTCAATCACTTTCATGATCAACCAGTGGAATAAAATGGTGGAACCCATCCACTTTCATGTCTTACTGGCCGATAGTGGTGTCAGTCGGTTTTCGTGGATTTCTGTCATAAATCTCCACTTTGTAATGTTTCAAATAAAAGCATCTTAGAAACCTACAGAACTTCTCTAGATTTTGGCGTGGTTTGACCCGCATTTGTAAGATTCCTTAGATACGTGGAAAGTAGATTTGAAATTTGGTCGGAAGGTTCTTGCATAATCGCTCCGCCAAATCTTAAAAGTAGATATGATTCCAAGAGAATAGTAAAATGTCTTGTCTAAGAAATGATTCTCTTCTCCAAAATTTTGTATATAAGGAGATGAGAGGTTCATTTGAAGGGAGTCGATTGGAGTCTGTAAGTCTGAGTCTTCTAAGCTCCCTCTCTTCGAGCTTTGCATCTTCCATATAGGTTTCTTTGATAAGCCTGCGTGATTCTGGCTCGGCCAACACAAACCTAAAGTGGCAGAAGAATTTAGTTTCAGTCTGTCCGTGTCTCTATTGTGAGAAAAGAGAAAGTTGTGCTCAAAGTCTGTATATCCAGTCACTTTGGCTCTTTTAAAATAAATCAGCTTCCGCATTTTATCTCTAAAAAATTGTCTATTATCTTGTCTCTGTTTTATGCTCTATCTGTTTGCCTACTATTGTGATTGTCTAGAGTTCACTGGAGAGATTTACAAAAGTTCACTGAGGAGATTACCGGAAGTTCACTTAGGTCCTGAATAGCGTCCATGGTAAGTCCCTCTAGGCAGGTGGCCGCTAAGGGCAATTAGGCATTGGACTGTTTGAAGGTTCATGCTGAGATCTTTCTTGGGTTCACATAAGAGGTTTTATGGGTTCATGTTGAGATCACAAAAGGAAGCAGTCGACAAAGGCAAAAGTCTGAGACAAGTTTTATTCAAGCTTCATTCTCCACTGGAGGAAGCCTCTGAGTTACAAGTGGTATCAGAGCATGTGGAGCATTTAAAATTGGTGCCACTATTTAAATAGTGAGGTGGAGTGGAGTTATAAAGTTTATTAAACTTTATTATGATAGTTTCATGAGAGTGGAGTTATTTACCTTTTTTTATTATTAAAAGTGGATGCATGTGGAGTTTAAACTTTATATGGAATATAAAGTTATTAAAAGTGGGTTTTAATAAACTATTAAAGTAGATTTTATTTTGAAGTTTATTAAAAGTGAATTTTTTCATAGTGGATATCTTCTATAAAGAGGTGAAGAGGGAGTTATAAGTTTTTTCTTTAAAAAGTGAATATTTTGGATATTAAGGTATATGCATGATTTAAAGGTTGATATATGCATGTGAGGTGGTGTTTTTTATTTAAAGGTGGATGCATGCATGATTTAAGATGAGAACAAAGATAGAGTTGGATCAGTGGATCCGAAGGCATAGCGATAGACTGCTCAACCAGAGAAAACTTGACAAAAAGTTGCATATCCTTGGTGTTTCACTTGCAGAGAATATCTTGCAGCAATGGCGAATCCACTGGCAGAGATCTACCTCAATGAAGCCAACAAGTTAGATGGCTTGAATTTCATTAACTAGAAATTCAAGATGTAGACGCTCATGGAAGGCTATGGTGTCTGGAACGTTGCGAAGGGAATTGAAGTGAAGCCAGATGCGGTTGTAGGTGCGACAACAACACAGATCCAAGATTGGGAGAAACGCAAAAACAAGGCAAAGGTATTGTTGTGCATGCCAGTTAAAGATAACATAATTCCACATATTAGAGACACTACAACTTTTGTTGCAACCTGGACAACACTTAAAGCATTGTATGAAACTAGCAACACAAATCGCATTTAATTTATGAAAACTAAATTGCTAGGCATTAAGATGGATGGAAATGAATCTGTCAAATCATTTTTGGGTCATATTAAAGAGGTGAAAGACAAGCTAGTAAATATAGGGGAAACTATTTCCAACACTGACCTAGTCACTATTACATTAAATGGTATGCTAGAAGATTATCATATGTTCATAACAGGTCTTGCAGCAAGGGAGAAACCTTCTACGTTTGAAGAACTGACGGGTATTTTTCTGCAAGAGGAAGAGAGGCGCGGGAGTCTAAAGCCTCAGAATAAAGATTTGGCACTGTGGTCAAATAAGAGATCTATGAGAGGGAGATCAAGAGAAAGAGGCAGATGAGGCAGTTCATGGCAGAGATGCAGTTCATCACAGATAAGACAATCTCCAAATCAAGGTATGCAATCTGACAGGAATGAGTCAAAGAGTTGTTTTTATTGTGGTCGACCTGGACATATTTTTAAAGACTGTCATAAGAAGAATAGCAATGAGGCTAGGAATAAACCTAGAACACATTCAAGTCATTATGCAGAAAAATCGTCAAATCATGATCTAAGATTATTTATTGCTAGTGATGATATTGATGAACCCCCAAATTTTAAATCACAGGATCTTAGGTTGTTTGTGTCTAATGCTGCTTTATCTGCTGAAACGAATGATTTTGATGTCTGGTTTGTGGATTTTGGAGCATCAATACATATGAATTGTAATAAAAATTGGTATACTAATTTTAATGAAACACAGAATGGTGCCAGATATATCTTGGAGATGACCGCGCTCATCAGATCAAGGGATATGGAGACATTCTTGTGACATTGTCGAATGGTACAATTCGTCACATTCACAATGTGGTTTATGTGCCAGGAAATAGAAAAAAATTTTCTTTGTGTCCACCATTACAGATCAGGACTTGAAGGTTGAGTTCTTCAAGAATCATTGCATAGTGAAGGATCTGCTAGACCATTTCAAAACTGTTGCTACGGGAGTCAGAGTAGGAGGCCTATACAAACTTGATGTTACCAGCAAAGCACATCACGCACTAAATTTTGCAACTATGCCAACAAAGATTCTTTGGCATCAAAGGTATGGACACATCAATCATCCTGATTTATTTTTATTACAGAAGAAGAATATGGTTGAAGGACTTCCCATGTTAAAGAATGAAAAGTTCGCGTGTGATGGATGTGCATTAGGAAAGATGCACATAGATGAATTCCCCTCTAATCCTGATAGGAAAAAGAGAGATGTGTTAGATCTTGTGCATATTGATGTTTGTGGGCCTATGCAGACTAGGTCTTTAGGAGGTGCATTTTACTTTCTATTGTTTATTGATGATTGCACGAGATACACATGGGTTTACTTCCTTTGACGAAAAAGTGATGTTTTCGAGTGCTTTAAGGAATTCAGAACCATGGTGGAAAAGCAGACAGGAAAATCCATCAAAATCCTCTGTTCAGATCAAGGGGGAGAGTATAAATCAGGGGACTTCAACAAATATTACAAAGATCATGGAATAGTACAACAGTTTACAGTACCTCACACTCCACAGCAGAACAAAGTCACTGAAAGGAAAAACAGAACTCTGGTAGAGTGTGCACACAGTTTGATGAAAGGTAAGAATATATCAAATGCATTTTGGGTTGAAGCCATAAATATTGCAGATTATTTAAAGAATAGAAGTCCAACAAGGTGTCTTGATAATGTTACTCATTTCGAAGCCTTGTATGGTTCCAAACTTGCAGTTCATAATTTGAAAGTGTTTGGGTGTAAGGCTTTTGTTCATATTCCAAAGGAGAATATGAATAAATTAGATGCTAAAGCCATTAAATGTATTGTCATTGGGTATTGTTCTGAATTTAAAGCATACAAACTGTTTGATCCTGCTACTCACAAAGTGTTTGCAAGTAGAGATGTATTTTTCCATGAGCAGGAAGTAGGAAATCATGACGACAACAGTCATAAGGAATGGCAGAGACTTCTTGATGAAGGAGTTAAAGAAGAGAAACAACAGCCGCCACAACAACAACCACCCCAGCAACAACCATCACCGCCGCGACAACAACAACAACAACAACAAGAAAGACTCAGTGATATGGACAATTCAAGCAGTCACAGTTCACCTGGAGGTGAAGACAGATATTCACAAAATGGGGAGGAAGATAATCAATTGAGAAGATCTTCACGACAGATTCAGCTTGTTGAGAGGTATAAAGACTATGCCCTAATGACTAGCATTTCAAATGTCATAGAACCCATGAGTTTTGATGAAGGTAATGAACATGATGAATGGCGAAATGCAGTGGAGGAAGAATATGAATCTATAATGAAAAACAATACTTGGGAATTGACTGAATTGCCTAAACATAAGAAGCCCATTGGATGCAAATGGATATACAAACCCAAGTT
>JZKD02S0295347.1:157737-168837 GCA_000966675.3 Picea glauca | reverse complement strand
CCCTAAGTACAGTAGTTCCCTCATGCCAAATTCACATTTGGATTCCTTGGCATATAAAGACTGGGCCTTCATAATATCCAAGACCTTCCCCAAATGTGCTAAATGCTCATCCCATATCTTGCTGTAGATCAATATATCGTCGAAGAATACCAGAAGGTACTTCCTCAATTGTCCTCTAAAGATATGATTCATGCAAGACTGGAAAGTGGCTGGTGCGTTGGTCAGTCCAAGCGGCATGACCAAGAACTCAAAATGTCTGAAATGGCATCGGAATGTTGTCTTCTCAATATCCTGCTCCCTGATGCTGATCTGATGGTATCCTGAACGTAGATCAATCTTACTGAAGAAGACTGCCCCATGTAACTCATCCATCAGCTCATATATACGTGGAATGGGGTAACGATTCTTGATCGTTTTCTTGTTGAGCGCTCTGTAATCGATGCACATCCGTAATGTGCCATCCTTCTTCAGTACCAGTACTACTGAAGATGCAAAAGGACTCCTACTGGGCCTGATATGCCCCATAGCGAGAAATTCTTTGATTGCTTTCTCAATTTCGTCCTTAAATTTCTTGGGGTGTCTATAGGGTGCTGTAATCACCGGTGTAGCCCCTGCCTCTAACTCAATCATATGCTCAAAACCCCTGTCTGGCGGTCTCCCTAGTGGTATCGGCCCAAATACTGGCTCATATCGTCCCAGAAGCTCTCTGATCTGTGGGTGGTACTACTCCTGACCCTCTGAGTCTTTTCGCGTGGTGATCCAACACTCTGCTGCGTAAGCCACATCACCATGACGAAAAATATGCTCCATCCTCTTTGTCGATACTGCTCGAGGCGCCCCTGTAGACATGCCTCTCAGCACAACTCTTGATCCGCTGGCATCTCTGAAGCTCATGGTCAACGTCTGATAGTTGAACCCAATCTCCCCCAATGAATATAACCACTGTACTCTCAACACGGCATCTGTATCTGATAGGTCCACTACATAAAATGTGTCAGTCAGGGTGTAGTTGCCAAGTTTGACCTCTAGGTCAGGGATCATGTCCAAGCATGTCATCGTGTATCCATCGGCCACTGCCACATGGAATCCCTCAAACTCCTCTGTGCGTAACCCCCTCCTGGCTACCAAAGATGCATCTATGAAGTTGTGGGTGGCCCCACCATCAACTAAAGTTGTCATGCGCTGCCCTTGTACAAGTCCCTTGAGCCTGAGAGTGTTGTACCTGGGTATTCCTGAAAGGGTGGCTATGGTTCCCCCTTTCACCTCTCTACGAGGTTTGGCCTCCTCCTGGGGCTTGGCCCTTGCCGGTATCTGAGGTTTCTTCGGCTGTTGCTCTGGCTCATGTGTGGTCTCAGTCTCTAAATCACTGTCTATCGGTGCTTGAATATCCTCATCGTCCTCCTCACTGCCTAATTCCACTTCAATATAGTGGATTTGTCCCTTCCCCATGCATCTATGCCCGGGGACCCAAGGATCTCTGTAGGAGAAGCAAAGCTTCTTCCTCATCAACTCTCATCGTGTATCATCATCCAACTTGGGCTTGCCCTTCCCTTCCCTCAGAAGATTCTTCGGATCCTTGTCTCTCTGTGGTACAAAAGGTTTAGTGAAAGGTTTAGTTTTGGGTACCGAGTCCGCCAAATCTCTAGTGCATCGGACGACATCCTGCAAGGAATGAGGTCGGTATGCCTTCACCCAACCTCTCAAGGGTTCTGTGAGCCCTTCGGTGAATAGCATGACCAATCGCGGCTTAGATATGTCTGTCACTGCCATTGCTACTCTCTGAAACTCTGAGATGAATGCCTTTGCTGTGCCAGTTTGTCTCAACTGGGCTAAATCTTTGAAGTGGATCTCTGGATCCCTCCTATCAAATCTATCCATGAGTCTCTCTGTGAACTCTCTGTAGGAGGTGATGTGATTGTGACCCAATGTCACCAATCCATGATACCACCACTCGTGTGCCTCACCCTCCAAGTGTAGGGTGGCGAAACTGATGGCCTCTGCCTCGGTCATCTGGTTGAGCTTGTAGTAGGTATCTAGCTTATGTACCCAAGCTCTGGCAGTGCATCTGGATGATCCGTCAAAAGAAGGTATGGTGAGTTTACCAACTTTTCGGATGAAGTCAATGTTATGCTGCTGCTGCTGCTATCCCCTCTGTGGCTCTCTAGGACGGTTCCTGAGTCTGAGTCCACAATACTCGACTAAGGTCATGTCCTGATGAAAGTCATGGCCCAAGGCCGCATACTCTCTCCGATACTCTGCAATGTCCTCTGCATGTGTGGGCAGTCTCTGTGCTATCGGTATCTGGGCTGCTACCGGGGTTGCCCTTTGGAAATTGGGAAACAACATACGTGGAATCCTACTTGCAAAGGTATACGTGCGAGTGGGTGACTAGGGTCTACTGCCTGCCCCTGAGTTCCCATGCGCTGCATGTGGGCCTTGTGTGCCCGGAATGTCTACCATAGCCAGTCTATCTGCTACCTGAGCCAAAGACTGTGACATGGTCCGTTGGCTAGCTAGCATGTCACTGATAATCTGCATGAAGGCTACGTCTGGATCCACGGGGGCCTTACCATTGCCCTCTGGTCATTCATACCTATCACCTAGCCTCTTCTCTGCTTCGCGCTCGGCCTCGCGCTTTGCTCGTCGCTCTGCTTCTCTGAGTGCCTCTTCCTCTTCCTCTAAACTAGGAGGGAAGGGAGGAAAGTTAGGCCTGTTCCTTCTTCCCCTTCACCTGTTGTAAGTGACATATTCGTCACCTTCATGCTCACGGCCATCTGGTTCTTCTGCTGGATTCATGGTCTTTAGTCACAGGCTGGAAGGACTAAAGCTCTGATACCACTGAAATATCCATGATCCGACTGATCACGATATTCGCTACTGTTCTAATGCTCTGGCGTGTAGATCTGATACACTGGGGGTTTCTAGATGCGTTTTAGCCGTGTGTTTGAGATGTTCTTTCGGTTATTGTGGTTGCATGTTGGTTATTGCAGGTGCATGTTGGTTATTACATGTGCATGTTGCATATTTAATGTTTAACAATCATATAAAGGTGCATGCAAGAGTATAGAATGTCAACTGCTCAATATCATGAATAATAGCGGTTCAAGCATGGAAATACAATAACCTACTGGAAAAATATAGAATCTAGACATCAGTCAGATCTCCTGGATCTGTACTGGAATACAATCAAATAACAAAAATACCCGTGATCATAAGAAGATAGCAGATCTGATGCATGCACGAATAGATCGACAAAAATGTGCGATTTCAGAGAAATACGGTAACCGCTACCAGCTGGAAAACTCGATCTGAAGAACCCACCGTCAGAATGTGCTCAAAACTGCTCCAATAGATGCGCCCTGGTCTCTATACTGGGATGGACGTCTGTTGGTACTCGGATTGGACCTCTACGGTACTGGATCTGGACCCCTGGGGGATTTGCGCCCCTCCTGGGACATTGAATGCGCCCCAAAAGATTCCACCGTCAGAATCTGCTGCTATATGGCTCGAAACGATCGTATCGTCAAATGATGAAATGGGTCGAAAGGGTTTGTCCGGATCTGCCCTGGAACATCTGCATGCAACGCCAAATGTCTGTCCGGAATGACTGCGACCTAAATAGCTGACTGAATCGATATGCAAGATTTCACCGTTGGAATCTGATGATAGATGGCTCAATGGAAGCGCCCTGGTTGGATCTCTACTGGGTTGGAACAAATCTGCAATCGGGACACAAGTCTATTGCAGATCTCCGAATCCTCAAAATTGCTTGCGCCCTCCTTGGCTGAGTTGCGCCCTCCTTCGCTGAGTTGCACCCTCTACAATGAATACTCCTGAAATGAACGGTGAAATACCTGGATGGTATCTTTGATGGGCTAGGGTGTGTCTCTCAACACCGAAACTGATCAATGGTGGTGGTTTCCTCCAGAAATCCACAAAACAGTAAGGTGGGCTCTCCTCCTCCTCTCGGAACTCTCAACATCAAATCATAACAATGCATAATGAGAAATTAGGTCAAATTCCTCCCTTTATATCTTTCCCGATCTAATTCTTTGTTGACCTCACTTAACCTAGGCGCCTTTCCTCATAAAGTGATTTATTTGTCAATTAAGCCCCCCCTTAACACCTTTTCATTCTAATTCTCCACTGACTTAGGCTTAAGTGACTTTTCCTAAGTATTTTGGCTTAATTCATCGTTTAGCCATTAATTCCTCCTTATTTCTCCATCTTGTTCCCTGTTTGTGCCTGACTATAGTCTACGGGAACATATAGACTACTAAGTCACTCCCTGCTAGGCTACTCTTGGGAACGAGACATCACATTGTATGTGTATGATATGTTGTTGATAGGAAAAGACAAAGGAAATGATCCAGGATGTGAAAACCCAGGTGTCCTTTAAATTTGACACGAAATATCTTGGTGTTGCAAACTTTGTTTTGGGAATGGAAATTAAAAGAGATCAGGAAAACAAAAAACTCTAGTTGAATCAGAGAAAATATGTCAGGTAAATATTGCAGAGGATTAATCGATTAAGTTCTCTATTCCTATAGGTGTAATGTAACGTACCCAACCTCCAATTGTGCATCATTACATGCGAAATACACATTAAAATTAAAATATTTAAACTAAATACTTACCTATAGCTTACCAGCTACAACTCACACACATATTTAACCATTTGACTCATACCACAGTTTTAATGCATCTAATTAGCATATATTAAAATATGAATGCAACTATTCAAGTAAACAACAAACACACAACATTCGTATAAACCAATTTAACAGCAAACTACTTATAATAACACAACCAAAACACTTATTTGTTAATAGTTATCCAACTGACTACATACAAAGGATGAACCTCCCAACCATAACAACTATTGATCATTTCCTCTCATCAACAAACCACACCCAAGCTGGGGCTATGAGTCCACAAGGATATTCAACCCATTGGTTGTCCACTCTCCACACATAGCAGCCCCAAAATCTAGGTTCTACTTCCACAACAGTTCCAATCCTCTATCTTTCTCTTTTCCCCACAACTTGCACTACCTAAAGAATCCTTCACTGCTCACATTCCCATTGGGTTGTACCATTCGTTTATCAGGGTCAATGTTGGAAAAGGGTCTGGTTAATAGTTATGGTAGTCTAATATGGTGGAATCTATGGGAAGTGGAAGGGGGATTTCACAAGTGTTATGTAGTGCCTTTAGAATGGACCACCTACATTTTGGGAGATGCCCATTGTGTGAAACCATTGATATTCACAAAGCTCCGAGGAGACCACAAGATTTTATTATAGATAATAAGCCTTGGATTTTCTCTATCACTGGTAGGATGCATTCTCAAGAAGAACAAAGAAATGTGTTCATCCTGGAAACCTTGCACAGTCAAAAGAGTCAAATAGAATCCCTTCAAGCTGAATGTGTTACTCTTCAACAAATGATTTCGAATCTGGCCAGAAGTCCCACTTTAGTTGCTTTTAATGCCAAATTGTCTATTCGGTCAAGCAAAATGAGACTATACAACCGCAGTGGGACAATGTGGACATGATGGGCATAGAACAGAAATTTCAGGCCATCACAGAGAACCAAGAGGAAGCTTATGGCCACCATGTCTTTATCTAGTACTAGTGTTTAATATTTTGCAAATTTTGTTTAATCTTAGGTGTTTTATCATAGAATTTATACCAGTAGTATCTTTTCAAAATCCTCTAAAAGATTATTATGGTTCTTTAGATAGTGAGCTTCAAGTTTTGGACAAGTTTCAGAATAACTTTTTGGACAGATTACATATTTTTGTATTATCATGCTGAACAGTGCAACTGCAACAATTTTTTAATGCAAAATATACTCATTCTTATTTAAAAAAAAATTAATTGGAAAACTTATTACGAAAAAAATTGTGGTGATGCTTAAAAGAATATGAAATTCATGTTGCAAAACTTTGCACAAAAAAATTCTAATTACGAAAAATTATGTCAATACATTCTTGTACATTCTTGTGATGCTTAAAAAAATATGAAATTTATGTTGCAAAACTTGGCACAAAAAAATTCTCCTTCTGGAGAAGGTATGAAGAATTTCACGTCGCAGACCAGAGATAAATAAGTTCTCTAGCTAGATAGTCAAAATTGTACTGGAAATATAATTTTGAATATAACCAATGAAGTCGTTAGTGGAATTAGTAAACATTCACAACAATAATAATGGAAGATTGGTATGTGTATAATTTTGAATATAACCAATGAAGTCGTTAGTGGAATTAGTAAACATTCACAACAATAATAATGGAAGATTGGTATGTGTATAATGTTCAATGACGAGTGAATGAATAAGTGAGACTGCAAAATACATTCATGGAGCTTCCGTTCAGCTCAGAGTATGATCTTCAGCAGCAGCAGGAGTATCATCATCAGAGGGGCATTGAAGAGGGGAGGAAAACTGGAAAATCTTGCTGTGGATTGGAGAATGAGGATCCCCATTTGCATCATCATCATCATTTTGTGATAACAATGATCTCTTTTTCATTGGAGAAGAGTAAGGAGAAGGAGATGCAGAGGAGGAGAAATCCAAGCGCATGGAAACATCACCGAAGGCAGCAGCCATGTCCATGTCCATGTCCAGAAGTGTAAGCTTATGATATTCCACCACCTGATGAAGATACTGATTCTCCCTTGCATAGTTGGCGTTCTCATGAGCCAAACGGCCCTTTTCTGCCAAAAGGGCTTCCAGCTGAAGTCTCACCTGCACCAAAAACCACACACAGACATTAAGACAGAGAGGGACTCAAAGAGCATATCAATCAAATTTTGTACTTAATGTTAATGGATCTTTAGTTCGTTAGTAAAGATATATTTCACCCCAGCAAGGTTCACCGCAGATATATTTCACCCCTGGTGGGTCTAATCTGTAAAAGTGGCGACTTGGTTCTAGTCTGTAAAAGTGGCAACTTGGTTCTAGTCTGTAAAAAGGCACAAGTCGTGATACCCCRTGTGGGGCCTCCTAGCTGAAAGGATCTTTCTCACGTGATCTAGGATTCAAATTCCCATAGACAGACACTCAGACAGAAGGATTCAAAGAGCACATCAGTCAGACTTTGGACTTAATGTTAATGGGGTGTTGGTTKSAAAGAAAAGGAGGTTCAAATTTCCAGACAGACACTCAGACAGAAGGATTCAAAGAGCACACAGTCACACTTTGCACTTAATGTTAATGGGGTGTTGGTTTGACAGTATAGGGGGAGTGATATTCTCCACCAAGCTTGATATTCTCCACCAAGCTTCAGATGCCCATACACATGTTCAGCCGCTGCTGGGTCTARTCTGTGAAAGTGAGCAGCTTGGTTGGGGAAGGTGCAAGTCTTGAGCTACTTCGGCAGAATAAAGGCTAGGTGCAACTTTAGCARAATATATACCCAACCTGCAACCTCTTAGCTGAAAGGATCTTTCTCGAGTGTTCTAAATATTTCCTAGTTCAAATCTCCATAAAGATGTTCAATCCCTGGTGGATGTAGTCTGTACAAGTGGGTAAGTTGGTTGGCCAAGGTGTAAATCCTGAGTTAKAGTCACTTGGAGGAAATAAAAAATAGGTGCAAACTTTRGATGTAGTCTGTACAAGTGGGTAGGTTGGTTGGGAAAGGTGTAAATCCTGAGTCACTTGGAGGAAATAAAAAATAGGTGCAAACTTTGAGTCACTTKRAGGAAATAAAAAAATAGGTGCAAACTTTGGTAGAATRAATACCCCACCTGCTACCTCTTAGCTGAAGGGATCATTATCGAGTATTCTAAATGAGACACTATATTGTAATATTCCCAGAATGGGGAAGCAATGGGGATTTTTCTCAAATGTTCTAACTGCCATACACTATATTGTAATATTTCAAAGTTGGGGAAGCAATGAAGCAAGGTATATTTCTCAAAAATATACACTACATTGTAATATTCCCAGATTGGCAAGTGCATGAAATGCAAAAGCAATGAAGAATGTAATAGCAAACCCATAACATACCAGATCATCTTCCTCGGGCCTAACGCCCTTGGTAACAGCATCCCTCAGCCTCCGATTCTCCTCCTCCAGAAAAGCACAGCGTTCTCTCATGAAGCACAGATCTCCCCTGATGGACTTCAGATCGCGCTCTAGGAATTTGGCCTTGGAAGCCATGGCCATTGCCAGCTATTAAACCCACAACATGTAAGTCTTAATATGAAAAATAAAAATAAGGAAATAAAACCCAATCAGGATTTATGAGCGAAAGAAACACAAATCTCACATTCTGGTGATCCTTCAACTTGGCATTGTCCTCCTTCTTTACCGAGGCTTTGAGCTCGTCTTTTCCCGGCTCAGACATATTTTCCTCGGCGTTCTCTGGAACTCGGCGCCTTTTGAGGGTGGAAACAGGGGAAGTTGCAGGAGAGTCTACTGGGAACAACTCCGATAATTTCGTTTCCGCCAAATTCGCTCCATCCTGCCAATTTCCCCAATTTGAAATCGCCTCAGAGAATCAAACGGGAACCCTAATCCAGATCAACAATAAGGAAGAGTGCAAGTTACCTCAAGTGCAACCCCCAGTGTGTGAGTAATGCGAGTCAACGAAGAAGCCACTGCTTCCAGCCCTTTGTGCAGAAGCTTACTATCCTCCGGCAAAACTTTGGTATCCGAGTCCTCGTGCTGCAATAACTAACTTTGTCAATCATTCATGCAGTCTTCATCTAGAGCTTCTGATGAATAAAAAACATATAAAATCCAATCTCTGAAGCATACGCCGAGAAAACATACTTGGGAATCTGTGTTATTGTGAAGGGATTTGGCCCTCTTGTTCAATCTATTCCAGAAGCTTTCTTCGCTCTTATGATCTGAGAATGGGCTTGAGGGAATCGATTCATCGGGTGGTGTCACAAGCCCCTGCCACCACCAAAACCCCCCAACAGTATAGTTGATGATCATTACATAATGGCTTCAATAAGTAGAAAACAAAACAGCCATGAACATGAACATGAAGAAGCTCAAAGAAGAGAGAAACTCTGTGACTTACCACATTGAGGGAAGGCGAGGAGATAGAATAGGTTGCACCAGGAGACACAGCTCCGCCTGCTAACATCGCCATTGCAGTTCTTCTTTTTTCTTCAACAACAGGAATGGCGAAAAAGTGGGGGATTGCGATGTCTGTATGAATCCTGAGCATGAAGAAAGAAAAACAGTCAATAATCCACCCACTCGGCCATAATATCATATACGTTAATGATGAAACGGCTCATTCATTCAAGCCAACCAATAAGGGGGCGGCCTCTCCCATTCTTCCATGTCTGTCTTACTTTGGCATCCAAAGCGCAACGGTCATATTTTTTATAAGCTGCATGTGGGCCACTCATCCTTAAAAAGTAAGCCGCGCCTCAAATAACAGTCGCCAGTAGCCCGGCCTTTAAGGCGCCACTAAACCCCATTCCAACTTTATGATACCCAATAAACCTTCTGAGTAATCCATCTATTTTTTGGTTTTTTAAAAGCGGCTTATTCTAACCATGTGGCTTAGCGCAGAGTAGAGTTTAATATTAGTGCACACTTTTAAGAAAGTTTAATTACTATCATTCAAGTTTAAAAAAATTAGTTGAAATAAGGTAAGTAGTATAATTTTTTTTTTTTTTTTTCAGAAATTTAGAAAATTGCAAATTTAAGTGGACGAGGTTAAGATTTTTCAAGGCACTAAATTTATTTATGCATTCAAAAACTAGATTTATGTAAGTAAAGTTGTGATTTGGCCAACAATTTTGCTTTTCGATTTTGGTGTTAGTTGCCAAAAGTAAAAAAATGTAGAATATTTTGACTAGATACTTTCACTTAATACGTAGATAAACTCAATTTGCAAACGAAAATTTATTCTCAATTTGTTTTGTTTTGTTTTTAATTCGAGTAGTTATTTGGGTGGTCTTAAAATAGGTTGAAAGTCTTTTGTGCAAAGTTGTATGGTAAAAGTCCTATCAATAATTTTGAGTTATAACTCGTGGTAATATTCTTATTGAATTTACAAGAAAGGAGGTGAGTTTGTCCACGAGCTTGTCACTTACCCCTAGTCTTAATCACTCTTAATCACACATCCATAAGCGTAAGCAATAGTTTATTGCTCTTTAGAGTTGAACTTGGATCACCATGTTCACAAATGGAGTATGTTAATTAGTGAACGAATTCAACATACTTTTCAATAAAATTATTTCCAATCCATAATTTTTTTTGAAGTTATAGTTCCAAGTGAATGATGGGAACCTTGACCATGGAACTTTGCTAGTCAAGGTTTTGGCACATTTTAAGATGATCTAAATGGTAGGAATTTTGAAAAAATTGAGTAGATCAAGTGGAACTTTGCTTCACCAGATAAAAATAAACCCACATAAAGGTTAAGTTTGTCCACTTATCAACCCACTTATTAAAAATTAGCCTAATTCTTTTTTCTCTCTCAAAATCTTTTGTTGATCCCCTCCTAACACACCTTTTTCCAATTAAAGCACCTCTTATTTTCACAAGAAAATTGTCTTACTCCTTATTTCTACCCCTTGTCTAAATATATTATTCATTTTTTTACCTACCAATCTTTATCATGATTCCTCTTTCTACCTTAAAAAACTCCCACAATTTTTCTTGCTTGGACTATAGTGATATTAGCTAACGTTTCCTCCCTCTATCTTCTAAAATACATATATATATATATATATCCATGTCGATATATTAATCAACTTTTGATTCATTTTAAAACATCTATATAGTCTAAAGGGTTAACTCAATCAATGTGAAATATCCAATTTCAAGGTAGAGAACACTAAGAGGACATGGTTTCAAATCCAACATTTGGAATAAGAATATATGTTGTGTAATACTGCTAAGCCAAACCCCAAGATGTAATTGTATAAGTAGGCTGGTGAGCCAAGATATTTTGGACCTAAGTGACATTGCACATATGTTTGGTGGCCAGAGTGCTTATATGATTACAAGATTTTTGTAATGTGTATCATACATATTATTAATATGATACATCGTTGTTGCAGACCAATCAAACTAGAGTATGGGGGACTAAGAATTCCACTAGAGGAAAGGGGGTTATGGGTTTAA
>JZKD02S0295347.1:123224-156783 GCA_000966675.3 Picea glauca | reverse complement strand
TGATTTTTGGGAACCTTCATTTCTTACCATCATATGATGTCATTCTCTTCTGGTATATGTACAGGGAATGCTCTGGGGAGCGAATGGTAACAAGAATATCAAGATTCATGCACTTTGAAGAAGACGATTTTTAGGCCCATGGTAGTCTCTCTCTTGTGAGAGAACCATCAAAGATTGTTTGTTGGTGTGTTGGAAAATAGTTGTCGGGCTCTGAGACTTTCTGTCTAGCCTATTGCTAAAGGCTCAAAAGGGAAGTGGGGTAGTCGAGGGATTGTTGAGTAGAGAAGGGGGCACACTTCCCAGGGTGGGATAGACATATGGGAAATGAGAGTATGTAGGCTAGTTGCAATAGCTAGCACCTTGACTTGAGATTAATTGTCGAGTATAGACCTTAGTCTCGCCTAGGAAGCCTTCCCTAGTGGAGGTCTAGTCTCAACTTGGGGGTGACCTGTTGCTGAAATTTTATGAACAACAAAGTCTATGGCTGGGAGGAACATCTAATCTCTGCACACGATTGGTGATTTACATAAAAGATAAGTGTTCTTATGTGTAATTACATGTTGTTTACTATGTATGATATATTTAATCTGTTGTTGTAACTCTTTGTATATTTATGTATGGTTTATATATATGTTGTAGAACAACATGTATGTTCATATGCAAGGAATTTTAAGTTAATGAGATGATATCCGAGATATTTAAGACTTGTTGATGGTGTAAATTATCATCTTAGGATATCATAGTTGTAAAGGAAGTAATTTTAAGAAAATCGTAAATTCAAATATAATAGTAGTCAGGTTTCGTGTAGTGTGGCCCAACTTGGAGCTAGGGATCGTTACATTTTGGTATTAGAGCTAAATGTTTTAGTATGTTAGTAACATGGAATGTTATAGTCTCGTATCAGAGCCCTGGGTTCAAACATTGAACCTACATGGGCCAAAGACAGAGCTCAAGGTTCAATATTGAGCCTGCATGGGCTAGCTAATAGAACATTGGAGAGATAAGTCGAAGAAAATTGAACTTCGGAGAATGTTTCTGATATGTTTGAAAAAATTATTTCCATGTTTCTGATATGTTTGACAAAATTATTGCCATGAAATTGGGAAAGAAGTCTTGGAAAAATTTTAAATTTGGTGAATTGGAAAAATTTGGGAATTTTTTCATAGGATGACGTCAGCAATGTTAAAATTTCTCTTAAGAAGTTAAGTGTGTTCAATATTCTTTAACTTTAGACTATTAAAAACAATAACTCCATGCATAAGGATCACTAAAATAAAGACATCCACAATATACACAAGTTTTATCATGGGAAACCCTTGTGGGGGAGAAAACACAACAAAGCTTCTTCAATATAGATTCTTCAACAAGTACAATGTCTCTCTCAAGAGAGATCTCACCAAACAGAACATAAACTAGAAACCCTAACCAAAATAGGGTAGCGCACCACTAGACCAAGATAGTTCTCTAACAAATAACCAAAACCTTTCACCAGAACACCCATCCTTTGTAGTTGTGTCTCCTCCTCAGACTTGTGCACTTTTTCTTGTGTGAGAGAGCTTGTTGTGTGTGTTCTCCAAGTGATTCACCTAGCCTCTTATAAATACAAGTTGAGACACCTAGAAATAGGTCAGGGCTAACTTGTATACTTTATCCTTCTAATTTACAATTGAATTTTTCCAAGACACAATAGGGTCGACTTTTACAAAGGCACAACATGGTCGGATTTACAAATATAACATAATATTATTCTTTAGGGTTTTGTCTTGGTTTAATACAATATTGATATGATAAGAATATCTTCCAAAGATACTCAAGCTTCAACACTCCCTCTTAGCAAGGAAGGTATTATTTTGGCATGATCATCACGACTGCTTCTACACTTATGTACACTTGACCATTGACTTGTTGACTTTCCACGAATCTATATTGAAGAATATTTGTAACCACATTATGCATCCAGAGTCTCATCATACTTTCGGGATTTATTTCATCACGGGGATTTAACTCGCCATCTCACATAGAATCTGGCATATAGTTCATACATAACTAGTAACTCATTAGTTCACACAGAATCTGACATCTAGTTCATAGAGAACTAGTAACTTGCTAGAACACACAGAATCTGGCATCTAGTTCATAAAGAACTAGTAACTCATCAGCTCACATAGAATCTGACATCTAGTTCATAAAGAGCTAGTAACTCACTAGCTCACACAAAATTTGGCATCTAGTTCACAAAGAACTAGTAACTCATCAACTCACACATAATCTAACATCTAGTTCATAAAGAACTAGTAACCTCTAGTTGGCACACCAGGCAACTAGTCCACAATGACCAGGTATCTAATCACAAGGATTAGGCGATGTAGTTTGCACACACTACCCACCTAGCCCAAGGCTAGGAAACACTTCCAACCACATAGGTTCACTCACCAGTTTGAAAACATGGGTAACTAGGCAGCCCCAAAGGCTTGGCATCTGCTAACATTGTGCAAGGTCATGCTCACTGGTGCAATACTCAGTAACGTGCTCGTGAATGACTACCCATTTCCATTGCCACAAGTTGATCTTGCTTCCCTAGAATCACATATGTAACTCATCACTCCCTCTTACTAAGGATGTCCTTCTGGACCACACCAAGCTTGTCTCTGAAGTACACAAACTTCACTCTCGACAGAGGCTTGGTAAAGACGTCTACTATCTACTCATCTGTAACGACATACTAGAGATTCATTGCTCCCTTATGTACCATATCTCTGATATAATGGTACCTGATCTCGATATGCTTGGACTTGTCATGGAACACTAGGTTCTTTGTCAACTTCACACAACTCTGGTTGTCACACCAAATACAAGTTGCCTCTAACTCGAGATCAAACAATCCTACAATCAGCTTCCAAAGCCACATTGCTTCACTCCTAGTTGAACACGCTACTATATACTCTGCCTTAACCATACTGAGAGCCACATAAATCTGCTTCCTGTTGAACCATGAGATCATAGTTGATCCCATACTGAAGCAACATCTAGATGTACTCTTCCGGTATGCAACACTACCGACCCAATATGAATTAGTGAAGCCTTGTAGATTTATCTCGTGACCTGAAGCATATATGAGTCCATAATCAATTGTACCCTTTAGGTACCTCATCACATGTTTTGCTGCAATCAAGTGAATACTTCTCGGCTCAAAAATATACCGACTCAATGTGTTCATCGCAAAACATATATCTAGCCTCGTGTTTGTTAAGTACATCAACGAACCAATCATTTTTCTATACATGGTGGCATCCACTGTATCTGAATATGTATCACTCAATAAATTCATATTTGTTACCATCAGTGTAGGCATGGCCTTACAATCCATCATTTTGAATCTCTTCAGAATATCTATAGAATATTTTCCTTGGTTAAGAAAAATCTCACTTGGTCTATGCCATACTTCCAAACCTAACAAATAATGCATCATACTCAAGGATTTGATCTCGAATTATATAGAAAGCTTCCTCTTACTTTTGGTGACAAGCTTCTCATCTCTTGTTAGAAACAAGTCATCCACATAAACTATTAATATCATTGGTCCACCATCCACAAGCTTGAAGTATAGGTTGGAATTTTATTTACTCTTGGTAAAGACCAAGCTCATTAGGAAGCTGTCAATTCTACCATAGCATGCCTTGGGTGCTTGCTTTAACCCAGACAAGGATTTCTTCAATATGCACACATGTGTCTGACTGTCATGTGTCTCAAAACCTTGTGGCTGATCAAATACACTTCCTCATCTATTACACCATTTAGAAAAGATGTCTTCACGTCCATCTGGTGTACCTTCCACTTCATTGCTGCAACTATCGCAAGTATAGCTTTAATCAAAGTGTATCTCGTGATTCATATTATTTTCAGCACAGAATGAAAGCAGAGATATAACACAGAAATATACAAACATATTGAAAGAGAGCCAATAACATATCAGAGATATATCATATATATAACAAGAGGCACATATATACAGTAATACACAATTTCTATTTATGAGCGAAATATACAAAACTGTAGAAATACAGAGTGAAAGACTCGCTAGAAAGGTGGCAGCTTATCTCTGAGAAGAGATGTGATGGATACTCACATTCGCAAGAAGAATATTACAATGAGGCTCTAAAGACCTTTTTAACATAAAGAAAATCCAAAACCCTAACCCTGGAAGATGAAAAGCCAACAATTTTGTGGGGCCCATTTTGGGTAGTTTCATGTATCAACTTCTTTAGGGCGTAACTTTGGCATATGATCTCCGTTTGGGGTGAAAAATAGCTCGTTGGAAAGGTATCATCGAGGAGATTCATTTTGGGGGCTCAATCGGAGATTTAAACTATCACTACAGTGCTTGATCCTGAAAAAAACTTCATTTAGGCCCTCAAAATGGCCCCGGAAGTTTAGGAACTAAAAAACTGCTAAAAATAGTAAATTGCCATAACACTGTTTTGAGCCAGTTGGAATAGGTGGGTGGCCAATGCTATCCTCCTATATCAATCCTCCCTCATTAGGAAGCAATGGTCTCCATTGCATTGATTTTCTGGGGGAGAGGGAAAAGCGTTTGCTGAATCTGCATCCTGATAAGTTGCTTGCCTTGCTAGAGAAGTTGCATTGCTTAGCTTGTTGAAGGCTATCACGAACCTATGGTTGGAAGGGTTGGAACTTTTTAACCAGCCTGGCTACATGAGATGACTATGTGAAGATGGAATTCTTTCACTTTTCTTCAATCTTATTGACCTTCTTCTGCTGGATAGAAGGTGCTTGGACTGAGGCTGGAGTGGTTGTAGTGTTCTTTTGTTCACCTTTTGAACATATTTTGAAGAAGCTAAATTTTGTAGTATGAGACAATACCTTGTGGAACTGTTTAGGTGGTACAGTAATTGGAACTACATCTGGTATCCTGTAGATATGACCCCTAGAGTAACAATGACACTATGGGGTTGAGGCTCATAAATAGTATGGTGCTTCCACATATATGGTTGGCCCAACTATTACAACAAATTTTGCCTCACCCCATGCAACTTGCTTGGATGTCATTTCCATTTCCCTATGCAGACTTGAAGTTCCTTTTTTTTTTTTCATTCTAGAGCCAAAAGACATATTTTTCCACATATACGTGCCCTACCAGTTATACAACAAGCGTATACACATGTTTCTCCAGTACAACCCGCGTACAACGGGTTTGGTGCTCAAAATTTAAAATTATGTCGGGTTTCCATGCCATGTCACGAGATCCATGATCCTTGACCTTACATATACTTCAAATGCTTTGAATCAACCCTTCAGTTCCATTTTAAGGCTATAAATTGAGCCATATCCAATCCTTGAAGGAGATTGAACAATTCAACTTTGAGAGCAAAGAAAATCTGAAGAAATTTCACTTAATATTGAGTCTGCATCCCTTTATCCTTGAAAGTTTGAACTCCTTGTTCATCTCCCAAGCTCTTCCTTATTTGTGATGGAGAACCTCATTTAATCCTTTATATGAGCTTTCCTTTGGTGGATGATTGAAGTGGTGGAGGCCCAAATGGAGGGACTTAGTTTCTCGGTTCCGATGTGTGTCATTACATAAGTTTGTCACTTCTATACTTATGTTGATTATTTTAATAGAAATACTCATTTATCGTCCAATTGATATCTTTGCAAATATTCAAGTTATTATTCCATGAGTGTATTTGTCATGTATGTTAATGGATTATGCTAATCTATATGCTAGCATTATATATTGTCACCATATGCTTGCATATCTTGGTTGTTGAGGACAAGTTGCAGGTATAGAGATTTGAGTTGCGTGCTCAACGATGGTCTTCATCAAACGTCTAGACGAGGTAGGCTCTTGGCCTTGTCTTGTTAGAATTTCATTTATATAACATACTTGGGATTAGAGTTGATTTATGCGTTTCATTCCATTTGTTGTGGTTTACCCCATGCCATAGAGATATTTTCCTCGTAACATAATTGACGACCATACTGGGGATCGATCTTCTTTTTTGGGGTTTGGAATGTTTTTCTCCTTGGTTTTCTCTATCCTTAGTTTCCTTCTCGCCTGATTGATTGACAACCTATTTTTACTTTGCATCTGAGTTTCTTGGCTTAACCCTTTCCTGGAAGTGTTTTACTAGATATACGTTGTTTTTCCCTTGTCAGATGCGTACATACTCTAGTTTTCCTCCTCTAGGGTGCGTACATACATGAGTTTTTCTCAAACAATCACGTACATAAGCTCTTTAGTCTTGATGGCTACGTTTGGTTTTTGTTGGGTGAGTTTGGTTGGTTTCTAAGTCTTCTTGGGTCTCTGTACTGACTGTTAAGTGCTTACAGAGTGATAGGAATCCTTCTTATTATTGAAGTTCCAGGGGTATTTTTTATTATCATATTTTTCATTGGTTGTCCTTGCACATTGGTCTGAGTGTTTGCTTCTTGGTATCCTGCTTGGCTTGTCTCTTTTTTCTTGTAGTAGGGTATGCATGTGAAGATGCTATTTAGTCCTTGCATTTTCTTTTCTTTATATCGAAAATACAAAAAACATTTGCTCATTTTGCATTATGACATTTTCTCTTTTGATTACTTTCATTGATTTTGACACATGTGGAGAGATTGTATTGAAATTGTAGAGATTCCATTGGAAAGGTTGCATTTAGAAGCATACCATTTCTTTGAAAAGTCAATACTAGCACTAAGTAGTGTTTTTGTATTTTCTTCTTTTATATGCTGAGTTGTAATACCATCAGTTTCACGACCACACCTCTTGAGTAAGCAGAAGCCATTAAAATTAGCGATGATTAATTAAAATTGATTAGAAACGATTTAATTTTTAGGGTACACAAACAAGTATAGGACATAGGGCCTTGGAATAGGATTTTGTGAGTAAACTTCTCTAAGGCTATTAAACTAAACATATATGTTTGACCAGGGAGTGGTGAAACCCATTGTGTAATTAGTGACGTCAAGAGGCTCTACTCACATTGGAATTAAGCACGAGGTCACGCGAAGTTGGTTTTAGAGATAACCCTCTAATACCTTCTTAGTGTCAGAGATATTTCTGGGGTTCTATTCGTATTTGGGGGTCTTGCTAGTACCTTTACCTCCGTGAGAGGCAATGCTTTCAAGATTCGGAGCTTTGTTACCCTGCCCATATGGTGGACAAGACTTATGATTGTTCGCCTGTGCATTGGTTAAATTGTGGTAACTCTAGTTGCTTGACATAGGTAGCCACATAGGTTACTTGTAGGGGTTATTCTACAGGTACCCTGAGTCAGATAAGGGTCAAACAACACATAGCCTTTATAGAGTATTTCTTCTTCGGGGGGATCTGACCGTCTGCACTGTGAATCCCACGAGGGCCCTTATAACTAATTATGATACCTCCAATATTTTGAAGGGAGTCTCAGGCCCCTCTTGGGAGAGACATACCTACTCTAGTGAGGGAAGCCCCTTTTCAAACACTATATCTTGTTTGTGTGTATTGTCCTTTTTGCTTTATTTTGGTGTTCTCTCTGATTAATAGTTGGCCATAGGATTTGGTTTTATATCTCGAGTCTCGAGTCATCATGGAGAAAAATCAACCTCCTCGTAGGTATCATCGTTTGTTGAAGTTACCACCACATCTTGAGTCTTTACCGAAGTTACCTTCTAAAAGGCGTAAAGTTAATAAACGTGGTACATATATCTCCACCTCCCATACTTGTGATCATCCAATTATGAGTATTAAGTCAAACCCAAATGTCATTGGGAGTCCCTTGACTCCTATATATTACGTGATTAGTGGGATTCCTTCGAATCCTTCAGCCTCGATGGTTGGGGTGTCAGAGATCCCCACTTTTACTTCTACCCAACCTGTGGGTTCTAATCAACCCATAGGAAAGAACCCTTGCAGATCTCTTTTTGGTACACAAGGTTACAATTCCTAGTCAATACCTTCGGTTTCTACTCCATTTTATTTTGGTATGCCCAACATGACGTTGCAACTCTCATCCTCCATTCCAACGGCTAATGTGAATCCTAGTTTTGGAACTGGGGGCATGGCTCCTTTGTATGCTCCTCTCTCATTTGGTGGAGGCCATATTCCCCAAACGAATCCTACAGTTGGAGGTTGGCCTCCTTTTTCTTCTGGGCCTAATCCTAGACTCAATGCTCCTGGATGGAGTGTTGAACCAGACGGACAAGTCACTTCCTATATTATGTCCTTTATCCCCTCTTCCTCCATGTCGATTCCAACAAACAGGTTTATTATGGAGAATCCCCCTTTGTCCTCTGGAGTTCCATCCAGAGGAAGTCAATTTCATACTATGGAAAACCCCCAACCCAGAGACCCTTCGACTGGGGGCAACATATATAACCCTCATTATGTCTCTTCCATAGGTATGGTGCCCATACAACCTTTTATGAATCAATTTGGAGGAGGATGTTACCCTACCATACAGGGTCATGGAATATACCAGAACCTTGGATGGCCTATAATCCCTCAGTCCTAATATTTCCCGGGATCATGGCCTCAGACACCGCAACCCCAGCTCCCTTTTCTGGCAATGCTTAATCTGCCAGATTTGTCAAAATTAATGAATGATCATGTTCATCATGATCCATTATGGCCCCCTGTCCCCACCAAGCTTCCTCCGGACATTCCAAAATTCGAAGGCAAGATTGGCAAGGATCCAGGTGATCATGTCACTACTTTTCATCTTTGGTGCTCGTCTAACTCCCTTAATGAAAATTCTATTTGTTTGAGGATATTTCAACGCACTCTCATAGGGGTCACCGTGAAGTGGTACATTGAGCTACCAAGGGGGATATACGAAAAATTTAATCAGATGGTTTTGGTCTTTCTCAACCACTTCTAGTTGTCGGTTTTTTACGATGCGGGCATAAAATTTTTGTCAAACCTACGCCAAGATAAAGCCATGCATATCTAGGACCATATCCAAGAGTGGGGTAGAGGGAAGATGTTGATCAAAACCTACATTTCTCTAGATTTTTTGTTGGAGTGGTTCCTTAAGGCCTTATTTCCTTCTATTTCAAAGGATGTCTCTACATCCAGAGTGAAATATGAGGAAGAAGCTATTTTCAAAGCCCAACAATTGGACCCCATATATGCTCAATCTGGGATGTTATATGAAATTATTCATGATGCACCATAGTCGCACTATGACCCTAGGAAAAATCCTGAGCCTCATGTCGATGGCATCATAGGCTCCGTAAATGGTAAGTCTATAGATTCGGTGATGAACCAGTTGAAAGATTTGTCTTTAAGACAACCTGTAGTAAGACAAGCTTCAACTTCGTCCTCCACTCCCACTCAGTCAACGGATGTGAATTTTGTACAATTGTCGGCAAACCCAAATGGTAACCAACAACCATGAGGGAATAAAAGGAAAGGATGAAGTAATAATCGTAAGGGTGGGAAAAACAATTAAAAAACCAAGGACGACACTAACAATAATAGATTGAATAATAATGTTGGTGAGGGAAAGAAAGAAAAATGAAAGATGAAGTTTCCTTGTAAACTTTGTAAATATGATCACCTTACCCACCTATGCCACAAAATCAAGGAATCCTCGAGGTTCTTATTGCAACTGCCTGCTGTGCTGAAAAATTCATTTTTGCGTAATCAACACAAGGCCTTGGGGACCTCCAACACCATAAATGCATCGAGCGAGAGTTAAAGCCCCTTGACACATGAAGGTGGCCATCTATGTGTCAGTATGGTCAAGTCTCATATTGATGTAGCCACTCGATCTCGTGATTACAGTTATTCATAGACTGTCGTAGGTCCAGAGTCTCCTCCTCCTCTGGAAATAGTCTTGCAGATAGAAAATATATAACCTCCACCTCATATTCTGAAAGGAGTACTAAAACGCTCTTCCCACAATCCTAATTCTACAGCTGCCCATAACTATTCGATTGTTGAAGATCTTGGTCAAACCCCTTGTGCAATTCTGGATTTGGAGGTTCTCCAGACGTGTCCTTCACAGAGAAACGCCTTGTTATATGCTTTAGGAGCTCTAGACCCGTGTGGCTCGAAGGTTATTAAGTTTGACATCACTAATGTTAAGACTTGCTTACCTTACCACATGGCCTTTCAAATCCATGTGGAGTACATGAAAATTACCATCAAACACACTGTAATTGATGATGGTACTACAATGTGAGTGATGTACCTAACTTGTTGGAAAGCCATTAGCTCTCCAACTCTATCGCAATCTATGACTATATTGACAGCATTTGATGGGCATTCGTTTCGACCCCACGATATTCTTCCCACTTTTTTGGTCCATTTAGGTGGAAAGAAAGTGGAGGTTGATGCATCCCTTGACTATAATTTACTACTAGGGAGTAATTGGACTTATACCATGAAAAAAATTGTGTTGTCCATTTTTCACACTCTATGTTTTCCTCACGAAGGGAAAATAATGAAGATTGATCATTTGTCCTTTATGCACACTAGTCCTAATGCATCAGTTGGACCTTTGGTCCCTGTGATCGACAATTCTCAGTAGGAAACTAGGGATGTTGGTGTTGGAATGTATTCCTCTCTCATGGGTAGCTTTGATTTCGTGGCACCAATTCGTCACATTCATTCCATTTCCAATGAGTCTTTGTCGTCGATGAGGTCCATTCCTTTCCGTACTTCGTATTTCAATGAACCTTGGACCCTACCTTCCTCGACTATGTCATATGAATTTCAGTCGCACATTGGGATGGCAATGCCACTTTCAACGGCATAAATTACATATCAGTTTATTATTGACGCTACTTCTAACCTAGATCCTTTCTCCTCATAGATGGACAAGGAAAACCCTATTCTAGAGCCCATATGAGTTATCCAATATTATTGTTCACATGATTTCCTCGCTGATAGTTTACCCTCAGATGAATCCATCTTAGAGGCCATGTATGGTCCTGATAGGCCTTGGGACAATATGCATCATCGCTCCTATTTCCTCCTAAAGATTGTTAGGATCGAACAAGATGACTTTAGATCTACCTTGAGTGAGATATTCAGTCATGCTGTGGTTCCATTAGATATGCATGGTATTTATATCGAATGAAACATGGAAAATATTTCTCCTACCATCACGATCGATATCTCTCGATTTCCTGGAAAAATTGAGAACGTATATATCGGTGTGGATTGTTCACCTAGGGAAATTCAGATCTACACTAATCTCTTCAAAGAATTTTGTGATGTATTCACTTGGTCATACGAAGAGATGCCAGGGATCGACCCCAACATTGTCGAACATGAGATCAAGACCTATCCAGATGCTAGACCTATTCGACAACGTCTTATAGCTATTAATCCTAGGAAGGCCCATGCTATTAAGGCAAAGGTAGAGAAACTACTTAATGTTGGTTTCATCTACCCGGTTCCCTTGATTGAATGGGTGCCCAATCCCTTTCCCGTGAATAAAAAATAAGGAACCATCTGCGTATGTATGGATTTTCGAGACCTGAACAAGGCTTGTTCTAAAGATAACTTCCTGACTCCTTTCATTGACCATATTCTTGATGAGTGCGCGAGAAGAGAAATATTTTCTTTTATGGATGGATTTTCAGGGTATAATCAAATTCAAATCAAACCGGAGGATCAACATAAGATGATGTTTATTTGTCCTTGGGGTACTTTTTGCATACCGAAAAATGTCTTTCGGCCTTAAAAACGTTGAAACAACCTTCCAACATGCCATGACCTTTGCTTTTCATGATCTCAAGCATATTTTTGAAGCTTACCTAGATGATGTCGCTGCTCACTCTCGCAAGGGAGTAGATCACTCCACTCAACTTTGATTAATATTTGATAGATGTCGTTACTATATCATTTGGTTAAACCCTCACAAGTGCATCTTTTGCATTAGGCTTGGACATAATTTCTTGTGTCGGTTCATAATGAACAATGCAATTTAACTAAGGGTTTCATGCATATTTTGAAGAAGGACACTCCATTTATATGGGATGAGAAAGCCTAGGAATCCTTCGATGCTCTTAAGAAAGATTTGGTATCGACACCTATGTTGAAGACTCCATAATACAATCGAGACTACTTTCTTTATATTGCCTCTTATGAAGGGACGATTGGTATGGTTCTAGTTTAGGAGGACGATGAGCTCCATGAACACATTTTCTACTATATCAGTCGAAACCTAGTCGGTCTTGAACTTAAATACTCTAACGCATAGAAACTAGCCTTGTTCATCGTACATGCAGTTCAAAGATTACAACATTATATATTACTTTGTAAAACTATTGTAGTTGCAAATATCAATCCATTTCAATACATCCTCACCAGGCATATCATAGGGGGGAAATAGAATAAGTGGATTGTTATTTTGCAAGAGTTTGATCTCGATTTTTCTTCAGCGAATTCTAAGAAATCACTAGTTTTTTTGAGTTGACATTGGACTTCCCTAGACTAGATGAGGGCATTTTTCATTACGATTCATTCACAGATGAACATATCTTCCTTATCTCATCTTCAGAACCATGGTATGGAGACATTCTAATTTATCTTCAAACATTGAAGCTATCCCAACATCTGTCGAGAGATGATCGACGATGTATATGTCATCAGGATAAAAACTACCTTATCATCGGTGACACTTTGTATCGTCGAGGAGTAGATAGTATTTTACATCGTTGCTTGACTCATGAGGAAGCTGAGTCTATTCTCAATGAATTTCATAGTGGGTCTTGTGGTGGTCATTTATCCAGGCTTGCGGCATCCCAAAAAATATTGCGAGCCGGTTATTTTTGGCCATAATTTTTTAAAGATTGTGTTGTAGCGGTCAATAAGTGTCACCCTTTCTAGGTGTTTGCTTGGGAATTGTGCTTGCACCCAACCCCTCTTCACCTAGTCATCGCCGTCGATCCCATCACCAAGTGGGGGGTAGATTTTATCGATTGTAACCCAACTTTGACCCGCGGGCATTATCATATCGTTGTGGTCATGGATTACTTCACTAAATGGGTAGATTCCATGACTACCATTAAATCTGATGGTAAGACTGCATCATTCTTCATATTCAACCAAATTATATCCCGGTTTGGAATCCCAAGAGAAATTGTCATTGATCATGGAAGTCACTTTTAGAATGAAATAATGAAAGAGTTAGCATCAAAACTGAGGTTTAAGAACAACCATTCTTCCCTTTACTATCCCCAGGAAAATGGACAAGTAGAGGTAGTGAATAAATATTTCGAGACCATCTTGAAAAAAACTGTCAGCCAAATTAAATCTGACTGGAATTTGATGCTTTACCTTGCACTTTGGGCATATTGAACCTCGGTAAAGACTTCCACCAGTTTTTCTCCTTTTTAGTTAGTACATGGCATGGATTCGATTCTTCCGATTGAATGCGAAATCCTTTCCCTCAAGTTGGAAATTGAGCTCCTAACTGATACATTCGATCTTGTAGAACACCTTGTACACCTAGAGCGTATTGATGAGCAATGTCAAGATACCTCTAAAGCTATTGAAGTGAATAAATGAAATGTTAAGGTTCAGTATTATAAGTTTGTCTGTCCTTAATAGTACGTTGAGGGTGACTTGGTTCTCTTGTATTATCAAGCCAAAGAATCATTGGGGGTAGGCAAGTTCAACCCCATGTGGCATGGTCCTTATATTGTGAAACATGTCTTAGAAAAAGGAGCCTATGAATTGGAAGAGTATGAAGAGAATATGTTGGATGATCCCATAAATGGGCTCTACCTTAAAAGGTATTACACTTAGGCCCTCAAAGCTTGGGGGTGACCTTTTGTAAACTAGTGTATATTAGTGTATATACATCTTTTCCTTTGTGTCATCGAATTTCTTATCAATTTTTCCCTTGGTTGGTAGATGTCAATGAAGTATTTGGTTTACTTAAGGTTTCTGGATGATGCCATTCATCATATGTGGAATATGGCTTATGTTTCTTGGGTCATTTACTCACCCGAGGGCCAACTAGTGTCTTCAGGTGGCATTCGTCTAGATCCATCAATGAATAATGTGGTTGAGTATAACATCGTTATAGAGCTATTACGCGATGCCATTTCACATGGTGTTCGGTCTTTAGAGGTTCACTTGGATGTCTAGTTATTCGTGTGTCATTTAAATGGAAGTTACCATGTGTGAGACCCTACTCTACTCAGACGATTCCTATGGGTACAAATTTTGGAATGATATTTTGATTTTCTTACTTATAATCACATACCTAGAAGTTCTAATCATGTATCCGACGGATATGTTAATTTTATTTTAGATTTCCATTTGTCACATAACTAAGAAAATAAAACATATTCATTCATGTACACATTGTAACATATATAAGTAAAGCCAAAGGCCATTTTTTTTTATATTTGATCCTTTCGAGTTCAAAAAATATGGTGTCATATTACAAAATGGGGCTGACACCCTCGAAATACATATATGGTCGGTATATAATATGACCATGGAATCTATGCATGTGGTGTTGGATGTGTATCATGACAACAGACTACAACATTTGTGAGACGTCGGAAGAATCACACCCATACATGGGCTACACCCACCACTTGTCGCTGCATAGCCTCTGGCAGATCCTCCACTTGAACCATAAGAATCATGTGCGTTAATCGAGACAGGTGTTGAGTCTCAGTTTTGAAACTTCTAATGCCCTATATTACCCTCTATATAAGCCTATTTTACCTATGCTATGAGTATATACCCGATTGTTTCTTCCATAAATACAATTAATGACCTTGTTCATGTGCATAGAGAGGTAGCATATGATTAAGGCATATTTTGTTTAATTTTATTGAGTTAATTAGATTAAAATGGTTTATTTTCTATGATCCTAATCTCTTTGACTCTTAAGAAGCATGATTCGGTACCTAGTCTATTCCGGTACCAGCCTGTGCTAATCCGGTACTATACATAATTTAGAATTTTTGAATGTTTCTAGAAGAAAATCGGGCTCATGGGTTTTTTACAGAGCGATGTTTTCATGTGGAATTGTGAGTCAAAATTCACCCAGCTCGCACGTGTGGACCTCCAACTCAGGGGGAATGATTCCGCCAAAATTAGTAAAAAACTCAAACTGCCAACTTGCACCTCAATTTCCATGCATATGGTATAAGATCTAGAAATTATAATATATGGGTTTTGTCTAGAATATGGAAAATTGATTAAGACACAATTAGGTTTTCCAAATTAGAATTGGTTTGGGAGATATGGGTGGGGGACTAACTCGAATCTGCCCAAATTGTTAAAAAACACAAATTTTTGGGATTTATCCTAAAATTGTAAAAATTGTTTTCTTAGCTTGGGGATTCAGTTTTATCCATTCCTCCATGGATTTTATGTATAAATAAGACCTCATAGGTCTAATTAGAAGGGGATTATTATGTTGTAAGATTGGTTCTTGAAGAAGGAATTGTTATGTTGTAGGTTTGATTTTTGAAGATTGTTGATTGTACACCTACTTCTCAAGTAATGATATAAGTTGAAATTCATGGATTTAATGTGTATGTTCAAGTCTTATTCTCTATGAGTATTTCTTAATATTCCTTGTTGGTACGGCAATGGCCGACCGACCCAATCAAGGTAAGCTTCATTGTGTTTTATTTGTAATTATAATTATGGATTTTTGTGTGATTGTGTGAGTGTGAACATTTAACAGTTGTGTGTTGTAAATGATTTCAAATGCATTTTAAGTTCAGTATATAGTTGTTTGATTTTGAATCAGTTTGATTAATTAAACATTGAAATAGTAGATAAGTTCCATTTTCATTTCTGCAAATTGATATTTAGTTAACAAGGGTTGGATAGATGTGTGTGATTGTTAAATATGCAATTGTTATTGTTTTGAATTTATGATTGTGTTTCTCTTAGTAGGTAAAAGAATCATAAGACTTCATCTCTCACCTTCATGCTTCATGTAATGAAGTCTTTCAAGCATATTGACTGCCTCCTGTATTGAAGAAGATTTGATTGGCATTTATAGGGTTATGGTTGATTTCTTTCTAAGAGTGGATAAAGTGGATTGTTGATTGTTGTTTCAAATGCTATAGGGAACAAGATTTTAAGTTTATCTCTTCATTTCATGAGCCTCTAATGAACAGATTTGTCACCTAAGAAAGAACCTTTCAATTCACTATTTGCTTGAGAAGTTTTGTTATTAGTTTTCTCTTCTAAGTTTGGAGTGGTATTGTTGAAGTGTGCCCAGATTTGCTTGCTAGTTGTTGTTAAGAGTAGAAGCTACAGATAACTAATTCAAAGTCCATATTTCCACTTCATGAGCTTGTAAATGGACAAGGCATTATCTCAGCAAAATCTGTTGAGTGCATGATTGCAAGTTTTGCTTTCTAATTTATGAATTGTGTGAAGAGTGTTATCTTTGAAAACATAGTATTTTGTTATTAATGGTTTTCTTATCTAAGCTATATACTAAACAGACATAGGAACCTATCTTTTATCGGCACATATAGTGCATCAAATCTACTAATTACGAATCCTGGTTGATAATTTATTTTTGGTAATATATTATGCAAATAACAACACCAACATTTTGGCGCCATTGCCGGGGAGTTGTAAACGGTAATAGGTAGTATTTGAATCAGATTGCTTTAATGGTTTTGGATTGGTTCTGTGGATGACCTAAGAGCGGAAAGAAGACGGTAAGATGTGAGGGAAGAGCCCACACATCCACTTTGGTGGGGTTTCTCCAAAGTTAGGTTGTCGTCTCTTATTTTGATGCAAGTGTGTTTTTATTTATGCAAATTTAGTTTTATTTATGATGAGCTAACTTGTGTGAACTGATAACCTAGTGACAACAGTGTCCCAATAACACAAGGAGTTCAAGTTTGGTGTGTTATGTTTTTGCAAATAGTTTAAAAATTCAGATCTTTGATGATAAATCATGTTTGGGGTGTTGTAAGAACCCCTCGAGTACTAATTTGTGTTGCGAGACAGGGATCATTAACCAGCTAGAGTAATTCAAGGATGATCTAAATATTGAAGAATGTTCCTCCAAGAAATTTCTCGCATTTTGGCAGCAACTGGGATATCCACCTCTCAGGAAGAGCATATCTTCACAACAGTCAAGAATCTAGTTGTCTCTCCACATGAAGATTTAGAAGTCCCGTCGGATTCCTCTTGTCAATTTGTTGAAGGGAATAAAGAATCATGGATAGAATTCAATGGAGAGAAACCAGTGGAACCTGAGATTGAGGAGTCCTTAGCATGCCTCTCAACAGATCCTGTATGTACTCCAAAGACCAATCATCTTGAAGAGGATAATCTGCATAGCATGGTAGAGGAAGACATTCAATGTGACCTAAACAAAGGAGAGAAACAAGAATATAGTGATCCTATTGAAATATGGTTTCACTTAGTTATTAGGTCACACCAATCTTTTATTTTTCATTATTGCTTGATGTCATCATCAAAGCAGTTGGTCCTTCATACTCTAGTATGCGTTAAAATTTATCTTTTAAACCTGAGTATGGATATATTTCTAACCCTGTTATGCACATGGCTTCACTGGAAGTATTTTTATACTTGAAGGACATTTTCTATTGTTCAAATAGAGTAAGATAGGTAAATAAATAAATAAATGTTGCACATAAGTACAATGCAACCTGTCTTTCATACTTTTCATAAATGGGAATGTCAAAAACTAATAAAGTAATCAGTTTAAGATCTTTTGTTCCTATAGTAGATTTGTTTTTAAAAGTTATGATGATTTTGTTTGGAATCTTATGAGAAGGGAATCTCTTCATCCTACGAATGCACACATAGTACTCAAAGGGTTTCAAAAGCGGAGAAGACATCCTTGTCAACAGAAGATAACACTTAAGGGAGTGCTTCATGACATATTTCTTCAAAATTCTTCTTTTTCCTTAAAGTTGTTAAAAATGATGCATTCATGCTTTATATTTACCTATCTATTTTAAGACCTCTATTTCACAAGGATGATCGATTAAGTGATCTTTTAATAGCAATTGAAATTGAACGTTAAGTCCAAACTATTTTGTTCATAGCTAATAATTCAACTTTTGACATTTTCCCTAAATTTTCTGTTTTTAAGCATGAATAAAAAATCCAGTTTTAATTAGTTCTATTGGTTTGTTTTTAGCAGGTGTTCACAACTCTCTGAGCAACCCTTTTTTTAGCATCTCACATTATTTGCATGAGGCCATGCAAAACCTTAGGCATGGGGGAGTGGTTGCTGAAACCTTCATATTCTTTTGCAACTTTTGTCGGCGAGGCCAAATCAACATGTTCAGTACTGGGATTTGATAGTCATTTCCAGAATTCCAGTACCATTCTATTCCGGTACTGTAGAATTGCATTCATCCGGTACTGTAAACAATGTTTTCCTTTGTGTTCATCTGGTACCAAAGGAGAAAGTCCGCGTTCATCCGATACTGAACAACATTCCTGTGCTCATCTGGTACTATGCTCATCCGGTACTGATGGTCACCTGTGTGCTCATCTGGTACCAAAGGAGGAGGTATATGCTATTCCGGTATTGAACCACAACTCTGCGCTATTCCGGTACTGAAGCACAACCTTGCATCCATTTGATACTCAGGTGATTCAGTATTGGTAATAAGGTGCCGGTAGCTCTAATCATATATTCAAGTTTTGTTTCTCGATTTAAGTACTAGAACATATAAATTCAACATTTTTCATTTTATTAAAGGAATTAGACTAATTATGCAATAAACATATGGTTACTCTCAATTATTCCATGCTCCCTACCATGAAATTTTGCAAGCCCTCTTATACATCTTCTTGTATATTATCATTGAATTCCTTGGTGAAGTGGTTGTTGTCATGAATAAGAAAAAATCATCCATCATGTCACTCTGTTTATGCCCCTTGCATAATTCCGGTACTACTCTGTTCCGATACTGTCCTACTCCAGTACTATCTATTACGGTACTGCAGAAACATGTTCTGATACCAATTACTTATCTGGTACTGATGCTAAAGTGATATGATCTTTTTCATGTTCTTAACATTGTTTTCACTTCAGGTAATTAGAGGTATAGGCTAATATCTTCATGTTCTTTCTATCAATGATCATTTAAGTCTTGTGTTGAATTGTTTTTACTCTCATGCACATCTTCCTCCTACATTTATACACTCAACCTTGAATGAATCATCCTTGCTCTCCTTTAAGAAGATATTTTCACATTTAGCTCTATATGAGAATGGGTGTACTTGTCTTATTACCTCATCATTTTGAAGAAGTGATTGCTAATTGAAATATCCATTGAAAAGTGGTAACACCATTATGTCAAATACTAACCTAGTTGATTCAAACAATTTTTTATCCAAGTTTATCTTTACAAGTTTTTCTTGGGAGGTATTGATGAAAACCTCATGTGGTGGACCGCCCTTGCAAAACCTCAATGAACTTTCATGAGAACCCTAATAGGATTAACTATAGGGACCCCTTAGTCATTATCCAAGATGTTCCATTATACATTGAATAGCTGAGATTTAAGTTGAATGTGGATGATGCCACCCTTGGGATAATTGCAAACAATTAATTATGTGCCTAATAAACTCTAAAAGACTCTCATACCACCTGCCTTCCTTATACTCTAAAACTGTAAATGAACAATATACGCTATTCTAAATCTTTTGAGTAATATAATAAAAAGGAAGTATCAGGAAGTACAAGTAAACCCGTCAGGGTACTGAATAGGCCTGCTGGTAGAGGGACCATGCTTGTATGGTACTAAGGTAAACCCGTCAGGGTATTGAATAGGTATGATGGTAGCGGGGCTATGTCGGGTAAAGGGATTTGAAAAACATAAAGTGGAACACCTAAAACTGAACAAAAACTCTTGGGTCTCATTCTGAAGCATTCACTATGGAATCAAGGCTAGGAGATGACCCTTATGTCTCTCAGATGATGTTCTTAAGAACCTTCAAGTATCCACTTTAGAGTTCTATCTTTAAAAATAAGTAGGTTTGCATGAGAAGTGGGACCCACAGTATGTGTAATTCACCTTATCCTCAGTAAGAAGAGCTTCATCTCTAAAAACTCAGATCAGAAACGAGTTAATCATCTTGGGATGTATTCCTTTATGTGTTCCTCTCTTCAAATGATATCTAAACTATGCTTATATCACTTTTGTTTTAAAGGTAATCTAGCCAGGGGGGGCTATTAGTCAAATTCATTATGAAAACTCTTGGCCACTATCCTATAATCATATTAGATTCAAAACCAACCCTTTCTCCCAACTTTGATAAAAAACAGGTTGGATAAGACTTAACGTCAAATCACTAACAGATCTAATCTATTACTCATGACTCCAGTTTGTCACCATAACTACTTTTCCATGGGTAAGAATGTGAAGCATAAGTCAGGAACTTTATATTGTTTAACAGGAACTTAGGAGCTGAAGAAGGATGAAACTTCAGGGAATGCTTGATCAAGTGAAGAGTATCATCAATTGTGAAATTTTGAAGATCATTGTTGCATGAGGACATGCAATGACTTAAGCATGGGGGAATGTTGAGTATCAGTTTTGACACTTCTAATTCCCTATATTACCCTCTATCTGAGACTATTTTACCTATCCTATGAGTATATACCCGACTGTTCTTCCATAAATACAATTAATGACCTTGTTCATGTGCATAGAGAGGTAACGTATGATTAAGGCATATTTTGTTTAATTTTCTTGAGTTAATTTGATTAAAATGGTTGATTTTGTATGATCCTAATCTCTTTGATTCTTAAGTAGCATGATCTGGTACCCAGTCTATTCCGGTACCAAGGCTCCACCTATTCCGATACCAGCCTATGCTAATCCGGTACTAGACATAATTTAGATTTTTTTGAATGTTTCTAGAAGAAAATCGGGCTCATGGGTTTTTTCCAGAGCGATGTTTTCATGTGGACATGTGAGTCAGAATTCATCCATCTCGCACGTGTGGACCTCCAACTCAAGGGGAATGATTCTGCCAAAATTAGCAAAAAACTCAAACTGCCAACTTGCGTCTCGATTTCCGTGCATATGGTATCAGATCTAGAAATTATAATATATGGGTTTTGTACAAAATATAGAAAATTGAGTAAAAAGCGGGAAGGTTTTCAAAATTAGAATTGGTTTGGGAGATATGGGTGGGGGACAAACTCGAATCTGCCCAAATTGTTAAAAAACACAGATTTTTGGGATTTATCCTAAAATTGTAAAAAATGTTTTCTTATCTTAGGGATTTGGTTTCATCCATTCCTCCATGGATTTTATGTATAGATAAGACCTCATAGGTCTGATTAGAAGGGGATTATTATGTTGTAAGATTGGTTCTTGAAGAAGGAATTGTTATGTTGTAGGTTTGATTTTTGAAGATTATTGATTGTACACCTACTTCTCAAGTAATGATATAAGTTGAAATTCATGGATTTAACATGTATGTTCAAGTCTTATTCTCTGTGAGTCTTTATTAAGATTCCTTGTTAGTACGACAAGGGCCCACTGACCCAATCAAGGTAATCTTCATTGTATTTTATTTGTAATTATAATTCTGGATTTTTGTGTGATTGTGTGAGTGTGAACATTTAACAGTTGTGTGCTGTAAATGATTTCAAATGCATTTTAAGTTCAGTACAGAGTTGTTTGATTTTGAATCAGTTTGATTAATTAGACATTGAACATAGTAGATAAGTTCCATTTTCATTTTTGCAAATTGATATTTAGTTAACAAGGGTTGGATAGATGTGTGTGATTGTTAAATATGCAATTGTTATTGTTTTGAATTTATGATTGTGTTTCTCTTAGTAGGTAAAAGAATCATAAGACTTCATCTCTCACCTTCATGCTTCATGTAATGAAGTCTTTCAAGCATATTGACTGCCTCCTGTATTGAAGAAGATTTGATTGGCATTTATAGGGTTATGGTTGATTTCTTTCTAAGAGTGGATAAAGTGGATTGTTGATTGTTGTTTCAAATGCTACAGGGAACAAGATCTTAAGTTTATCTCTTCATTTCATGAGCCTCTAATGAACATATTTGTCACCTAAGAAAGAACCTTTCGATCCACTATTTGCTTGAGAAGTTTTTTTATTAGTTTTTTCTTCTAAGTTTGGAGTGGTATTGTTGAAGTGTGCCCAGATTTTCTTGCTAGTTGTTGTTAAGTGTAGCAACTACAGATAACTAATTCAAAGTCGATCTTTCCACTTCATGAGCTTGTAAATGGACAAGGCATTATTTGAGAAAAATCTTTTAAGTGCATGATTGCAAGTTTTGCTTTCTAATTTATGAATTGTGTGAAGACTCTTATCTTTGAAAACATAGTATTTTGTTATTGATGGTTTTCTTATCTAAGCTATACTAAACAAACATAGGAACCTATCTGTTATTGGCAAAAATAGTGCATCAACTCTACTGATTACGAATCTCGGTTGATAATTTATGTTTGGTAATATATTATGCAAATAGTTACACCAACAACAGGTTCCCTTACACATTCTACAACATTATCTCTACATCTCCACCCATGTGCTCATCTCCCTGGATCCTCCATAGATGTTGTGGGAATCCCTCTGGCCGTCATGGACCTACATCTATGTAATAAATAAATTGTTAATACTTGATACCATACATATATATATATATATATATATATATATATATATATTATTCTTATTGAAAAACACAAAAGAATGAAATATATAAAAACATTTCTTACTAATATCATCATAGGTGGAACCTAGTGGAAAAGGCATGTTCATATCTCCTCTATAGTCGATCTCGTTGTAAGAGTAGTCGTCAATGGCTATGACCTGTCGGTGCCACCAGAAAAATAACTCATCATTGTAGGGGGTTGGCAACCTACCACCTCTTAGTTGCCTCATCACATTGGTCCACTCTGACATGGCTGGATCACACAGTCCATGTGGAGTAATCTCTACTCTAGGGCTCAATCCTGGAACCCGCTCAAAGAAAAAACTACAAAGAATGGATGCAAATTCGAAATTTCTCTTTTTTCCTTGTTTGCAATCTGTCAACCGTCTCTTCATGTTAGCCAACCGTGAGGTACACTAGTCATAAACAATGGGTCTTAAACACTCCAACACATAAAACATGAGTGGCCTTGATGCCTAGTGAAATGAGGGTGACCTAGAAATCTGTGTAAGTACAACCACAACGATCTTTAAACTCAGGTTCTCAATCTCCCTAATTGGGAGTTGACTCCCTACTTTATCTGTGCCTGCAACACATGGGTGGCAATGTAATCCTCCATAGTCATACCACCCCCAACCCCTCAAACCTTGAGATTCAATACCTCACCCTCGTGAGAGAATCTGGTGATAAAATATATGTCACCCACTTCAATCCTTAATGGTTTCCCATCAAGGTTGAATCCCTATGTCTCCGGATCCTAGTAGTTTACTAGAAACTGGAGTAACCTCACTTGAGCCCTCATTCCTTGAGAGCCCAAAATTTATAAAGGCCACATATTTTTAAATCCTGTTGGGCCCATGCATCCCTTCCCACTGTTGCATCTATCTCTTCATGCTCTCTCTCCCTCCATTCAATCACCATCCTGCAAAGGAAAAGCCATTTTTTGAGTTAAATCCTTTCAAAAATGTGTTCATGGATTTGTATGTGGGATAACATGGTAATAGTTGTGTATAGGGATGCATATACATGAGAAGGATTTGCTTTTATCGTGTATATGGGGTTGTATATGAGACCTGATAAAATATCACCCGTGTACGCCCTAATTTCCATATTACACCCTCTAATACTAAAACAATGGGGCCTAAAATTGAAATTTAAACCATTGAAATTGAAGTAGAGGGGACGGGCACTTACTTGGTCTAGACAATTGTTGATTCCATTGATCGTAGCTCCCGCAATCGACACTTGAAGATCGAGGGAAAAATGGCCTAAAATGCACTATGTGGGTGAAAAAACTCAAATGGTATGGAAAAATGGTCTATTTTTACCGTTAGTAGAATTTTTAAACACTCTTCATATAGTTTGTGCTAATTTTTAACCTTGTGAACTAATATTGTAGTGGAAAGAATTGGTTTTTGGTGGTTTTGTCTAGGATTTTTTAAGGTTTCCAGCATCATATTGCCCGTTCATGCCTTCGTTGAGTATATTCTTTCACCAACATATAGGATATGTTGTCACTCCATTTTTTACTATTGCATCATCCTATGACCATGATCCATACATTCTAGGTACAAACTCATTTATTAGTGACACAAAACCTTCCTACTGCTACTAGAAGTGTCGTTATTAAGTAGTGGAGGCTTACCAAACATGGGTGCCCTAATTAGAACCTTTGTGCTATTTGGTGCCCATGTAGAAGTTATTCCATAGGACCCAGAGTTTCTTATAGTTCTGATATGGATTTATGTTCAAACCCCATATCCTTACTCACAAGAATTCTGACCATTACCTATGGGAATCCCCTCAAGTCTTGGTTAAGCTCTTTTCTGACTCTCTAAAAAATAAAAATATTGTCGAGTGAACTTGTCTCTTTCACACTCGTTAAATGGATTTGAAAGGATGTCTATTTGGTGTAAGTTTAACCCTTTTTTGGACCAAGTAGACTACTTACAAAAAATGAATACTCTAGTCACCATTGGCTATAAGAGTTCTCCTGGGTATTATTTTATATGTTTTTGGGCCTAGGGGACTAAATTTATGAAAAAGGACATTCTTTGGAGTTAATTTGTAATCACATTCCATCATCCTGATTATAGTATTGAGCCTATTTCCAGTTCCCTCTTTCTTGTTATAAGCCTCTTACCTCAACAATTTTCATCACTAGCCAAGTAGAGTCTTTTATATATCCTTTGCAGCTTGACAGTTTATACCCTAAGAGGAAACATTCCCCCGAGTTTCCATTCCCTGCATGCACTTCCTTGCATTGAGAATAGGTATATTCAATTGTTTAGAGCTAGTTGCTTACTCGCGACACTTGTTTCCTCTCATGTATCATAACATTTTTTTTCCTATGAAACAAAAAAAGGTGGGAGGGAAAAGAATATTATCTCATATCAACAACATTCATGTTGCCTTTGAAAATAACACAAAATTTTGAGTCCACCGTCATCCAAAGTTTGGGTTTAGCAATAACTTAGGAAGCTTAGCTCATTACTTAGAGTTCACTCCTCCGACTGGTTATTCTTCTAGTCCCTATGGAGAGTTTGTTGATGCCTCCTGCATCACAAAGTTTTATCATCAAGTTTATGCTTCCGGAGTTATCCATATGTCTCATTCTCTTATTCAAAGGAAGTCTATAAGCCTGTGTTGGCCATTTCTTAGAATTCTTGACTTTGCATGTCGACCATACCCTCAGTGTATCTCAAAGTCACATGAATTTGTAGTCCTATCATGCACCCTGGTCCTACTTTCATTATGGTTAGGTAACCTTGAAGCCAACAATTGATATATCCTCATTGGTCGCTGACTGGGGGGTTTCCCTTGTGTTTGACGACAAGAAATATGTTTAGACATTGGGATTCGTGTAATGTCTTGGATGCCATTAGCATTTTTGTTGTTTTCCTCTCCTTTGTCGACAATTTTTCTTATTGGTTGTTATTTAGAGGGTCTCTTACATGCACTACTTGCATCTGGTGCATGGGAGAGATGCATAGGGTCATTGGTTCATGAACATTCTATTCATATGATTTCCTCCTAATCATCAAGCTATTTCTTTATACCTCGTGCTAATTATACCCTAATGCTCTCCTTTCAATGGGTCTCTTTCCATCGGCTTCAACTCATATATTTTGGAAATGAGACATAGAGTCCTGTGAGTACCTAGAGGCTTGTATTCATCAATGGCAGTTTCTCCCACCATCGACAATCTAGAATACATGAATGTCTCCTGATCGATGGATTCTTCAAGTGTTTGACCTCAACACCCTTATTCACACTTGTAGAATGTACTCAATGCCTTGATACCTACTTTCATTATCGGTAGGTTGTCTCTCATTTGTTAATGATATACCTTAATGACCGATAATAAAACAGAGTCTCATTGTGTTCAACCTTAGCCCCTCTATTCACATGACGCATATTTGCACTTTCGACGAATAGTGTAGAAGACCTCTATTTTACAGTAGCATATTTTCTAATCTAATGTTGTCTTTCATTAGACTAATACCTATATGAATTCGGTGATCATGGGAGATTAGATTGTACTGCATTGTATACAGATATCTTCAGATTGATTTTGAGACTAAATTCCACTGTGCCTTGTTCATGACCATGACAGCCTATGGTATATGTCTGCTTTGTATTTCCTATTCATGGCCATGAACAACTATTTGATATATTTCCACATGGATATGCAGTCTAATTCAGATTGGCATCCATATGTACAAAGCCATTATGGATTGTAATATTCTCATGAGTAACTATCACTTCCAACTGAGTCTCCATTACTCCACTTCTGGGAATTATAATGTATTTCGGACATCGTAGATGTTCCTCTGACCTCACACATTAGGGGGCATCTATTACAATAAATTTTTCCTCACCACATGCAAATTTCTTGGATGTCCTTTCCATTTCCCTATGCAGAATTGAAGTTCCCTTTTTGTGAATTTCATATCCAAAAAAACATATTTTTCCACATATACGTGCCCTACCAGTTATACAACAAGTGTATACGTAGGTTTCTCCACTACAACCCACGTAAATCAGGTTTGGTGATCAAAATTAAAAATTATGTTGGGTTTCCATGCCATGTCATGAGATCCATGATCCTTGACCTTCCATTTACTAAAAACGCTCTGAATTGTCTCTTTAGTTCCATTTGAAGGCTATAAATTGATCCATATCCAAGCCTTGAAGGAGATTGAACAATTCAAATTTGAGAGAAAAGACACTCGGGAGAAATTTCACTTCATATTGAGTTTGCATCCCTTTATCCTTGAAAGTATGAACTCCTTGTTCAACCCCAAGGTATTCCTTATTTGTGATGGAGAACCTCATTGACTCCTTTATATGATCTTGCCTTTGGTGGAGGATTGAAGTGGTGGAGGCTTAGCTGGAGGGACTCATAATTTTGTCACTTGTATACTTCTATTGATTATTTGAATATAAATACTCTTTTCTCATCCAATTGATATCTTGCAAATATTCAAATTATTATTCCATGGGTGTATTTGTCATGTATGTTAATGGATTATGCTAATCTATATGCTAACATTATATATTTTCACCATATGCTTGGGTATCTTGGTTGTTGAAGAAATGTTGCAGGTATAGAGATTTGAGTTGTGTGCTCAATGGTGGTCTTCATCAAATTTTCGGATGAGGTAGACTCTTGGCCTTGTAATTTTAGCATTTCATTTATATTGCATACTTGGGATTAGAGTTGATTTCTACGTGTCATTCTGTCTATTGTGGTTTACCCCATGCCATAGAGAGATTTTCCTTGTAAAACCTACAAAAATTCATAGACATCCATTGGGGAAACATCACATAATACCTCATCATTGAAGGCCTGGATGTCATATGACAATTGACACTATTGGTTGACACAAAGATCTCATCTCTGGCGAAGCCACCCGATGTTGTATGGTTGCGGGTGTGGTGTTGTTGACAATCTCAATTGTTAGATGAATTATGTTGACATGAGGTTCTTCTGGCTTTTTCTATCAACAATAAAATGTAGCAGGGTCCCCTTCACCCACACTTGTGAATGAAAAAGGTGCTCCCCCTCTTCAGGATCCCTTGGTTCTTCTGGTTGAATTGTTTTGGTTGCGACAGTAGTAGTGGGGTTTGCGTCAATGATATGTAATTTTCCATTATTTTATGAATTAGATTATGAATTGGGGTTTGTCTCCTTGTCTTTGATATGAATCACCAATGATTGTTTTGAGCGACATTCATCGGTGTTGTGCCAGGGGATTTTATGTAAATCACACCATTTTCCAGTGTCCTTCGTCTTGCTGTTGCCCTTCTTTTCCTTTGGATTGGACTGGTTTTTTGAAGGCTCATTAATAGGGACATATTTACCATACTTTGGTTGGTGTGGATTTGTAGACTCAAACTCCCGCTTGTTCTGGTGCTTAAATTTCTACTTGATTTTAACATCATATCAATAAGTAGCACCTAGTGATGAGATGTCTAGAAAATCCATTTCAGTTTGGATGTATATGTGTAGATCCCCATAATATTTTATAACGAAATTTCACTCAGAGTATTTGATACCCAACTTGGTGCACAAGGTATGGAAGGTATTGGTGAAATATAGCACTACTTGGCCCATCTCTTGCCGTAGTGTGTTCCATCTCATGTAATGTTCACCATAGTTGCCAACAGGGTAATATTGATCCTTGACTACATCCAAAAAACAATCCCAAGTGGGAATGACCCCATATATCCCATAATCCTCTATGGAACTTTTCTCATAGTAAGTTTCCCACCAATAATTGACATGGGGGAGAGCCTTAAGGAGTGCAAAGGTGATATTTTCCTTGTCAGAGAAATTATGAATAGAGAAATAACCTTCTAGTAGATTTAACCATTTTTCTAGGGCATCCACATCTAATTGTCCTTCAAATATGGGAATATAAACATTAAATTGTACCTTGAAAGGTGAGGTGCCTCCAAAGTGGCCACTTGATGAATATGCACCTGTTGTTATCGACATGCATTGAAAGACTTGGGAAAAATTCTTCGTCATTTCATCCCTCTGTCACATGAGAGTTTGCTCAAGCAACAAATTAATATAATATTCTGCTCAGTTGTTTTTCTTTTATTCCTCCATGGAGGGTTTCTTGGGCGTGAAAGAGTGATTTTCCTCAAGAGAGACAAACTCAAGACCCAACTTTCTATACTCGGACCTAGTCGGGGACATGCACCCAAAAAATAAAGAGCAACCTACTCTGATACCACTGATCCATATTATTTTTGGCATGAAATGAGAGTGGAGATATGACACATAAATATACAAATTTATTGAAAGAGAGATAATAATATAATAGATATATATCGGGTGTATATCAAGAGGCACATATATACAGTAATACACAATTTCTATTAATGAGCGATATGTACAAAACTGTAGAAATACAAAGTGAAAAAATCGCTAGAATGGTGGTAGCTTATCTTTGAGAAGAGATGTTATGGCTACTCACATTCACAAGAAGATGATTACAATGAGGCTCTAAAGTCATTTTTAACATAAATAAAATCCAAAACCTTAACCCCAGAAGATGAAAAGCCAACAATTTTGTGGACCCCGTTTTGGGTAGTTTGGTGTATCAACTTCCTGGGTGCGTAAATTTGGCATATGATCTCCGTTTGGGTAGCTCGTTGGAAAGGTATATTCAAGGAGATTAATTTTGGGTGCTCAATTAGAAACTTTGTTAATTATTAAGGTTCTCGATCATGAAAAAAATTCATTTAGGCCCTCAAAATGGCCCTGAAAGTTTAGGAACCGAAAAACTAATAAAAATAGTAAATTGTTAGAAGACTGTTTTGAGCCAGTTGGAATAGGTGGGTGGCCACCTATATCTACCTATATCAATCCTTCATCCTTAAGAAGAAATGGTGTCCACTGCTATGAGTGCCCGAGGGAGAGGGAAAATCGTTTGTTGAATCTGCATCTTGATGAGGTGCTTTCCTTGCTAGAGAAGTTGTGTTGCTTAGCTTGTTGAAGGCTATCACAAACCTATGGTTGGAAGGGTTGGAAACTTTTAACTAGTATGGCTACATGAGATGACTATGTGTACAAGGAATCCTTGTTCTTTTCTTCAATCTTGTCGACCTACTTCTACTGGACAAAAGGTACTTGGACCAAGGCTACAGTGGTTGCGGTTTTCTTCTGTTCACCTTTTGAATAGACTGTGAAGTTGTTGAGTTTTGTAGTATGAGATACTACCTTGCGACACTATTTAGGTGGGATAGTAGTTGGATCTAGCTTTAGTATCCTATATATATGAACCCCCAGAGTAACAATGAAACTATAGGGTCGAGACTCATAAATAACATGGATCTTCCACATATATCCCTGGCCCAAAAGAACATAATAGACATCTAGTGGAGAAATATCACATAATAAACTATCCTTGAAGGGTTGGATGCCTTATGACAATCAACACTACTAGTTGACATGAAGATCTTGTCCCTGGCAAAGCCACCTAATGTTATATGGCTGTGGGTGTGGTGTTGTCAACAATCCCAATTGTTTGATGACCTATACTGAGATGAGGTTCTTATGGATTTAGCTATCAATAATAAAATGCAGTGGGGTCCCCTTCACCCACATCTATGAATGAAAAAGGCGCTACCCCTCTTCAACGTCTTCTAATTCTTCTAGTTGAATTGTTGTGGTCATGATAATAGTAGTGGGGTATTTGCCGATAATCTATCTTTTTCCATTATTTTCTGAATCAGATTCTGAATTAGGGTTCAAATCCTTGTCTTTGATCTTGTCCACCAATGACTGTTTTGAGCAACATGCATTGGTGTTGTGCCAAGGAATTTTGTGGAAATCAAACCATTTTCTAGTGTCCTTCTTTGTCTTTCTGTTAACCTTATTTTCCTCTGGCTTGGAATGGTTTTGTGAAGGTTGGTTGTTAGGGTAATCTTTACCATACTTTGGTTGTTCTGGATTTGTAGACCCGAAATCCTGCTTGTTCTGGTGCTTCAATTTCTGCTTAATTTTAACAACCTATCGATAAGCATCACCTAGTGATGAGATGTCCAAAAAATCCATTTCAGTTTGGACGTATCTATGTAGAGCTCCACGTTTTTTTAGAACCAAATGTCACTTAGAGTCTTTGATACCCAGCTTGGTGTGAAAGGTGCTAGCACTGCGAGTCACCCTCATATCGCAGGAGAATAAGCCCAATACCCATTAGAGTTTTTGGTGGATGTTGGTTTTATATGAGTGGATTTCAATGGACAAAGCTCAATATATGAATGATGTTCAACACAGAACTCGACAAGAAATGTGTAGGGAAGTGAGGGCCACATTAAATTCAGTCATTGAATTGAGTTTAAGTGTGAGCAGAGGGAAGACTTAGTGAGAAAAGTGAACAAGGCTGCTATGAGCATCAATATTTCAAGTAGCTTGGAGAAGAAAAACATAGAATCAAGACCACTCTTGAGCTCAAGCTTCAGACAGTGAAATATGTCCAAACAACACAGTCACAATAACACAATGATCAAACCTACATCACAATGTAGCTACAACAACTCGACTGGATGCTCCATGCCTGAGCCATTCAGTGTAAGATGGAAAAAGATAACAAGGGAGATGAATGAAACTGGTCACGATACCACTATAATCAAACCTACATTACAACAACATAACAACCCTCGAATAGATCCTCCATGCCTAAGTGTTTTAGCATAGTTTTTATAGAGAGATGAAAAGAAGTTGACTTCTATTAACATGAAAGTCTCAAATTTGGGACATAAACAGAGAACAATTCTGGCATCAAAACATTAAAAAATAGGGAGCTCTGCTCAACCAATTGACGGCCTTAACAAAATATTAAAACTATCTATTTATACTCAGAACAATTCACCACCACCAAGAGTGTGACCTGGTCACAACAATCAAATCTTTACGTCGGCGAGTTCTTCTGTCAGACTGAAAGTGAAACCCTCTGTCAGATGTGAGCTCAGATTGGCATGGGATTTGTAGGAAAATATTCCCACAGGGGTACCATGGATTGACGGTTCAGTCCCCATGGCCAGGCCTTCCATACCTTCCATTTATGCAGTGAGCCGAGGTTTCAACCACCAACTCTATTTTCATTAACTGCCTTTTCTCGGTATTACAACGCGACTTAATTCTCAGGGGGAGGCCACGCGCTGCTCTTGGATAGGATGTTATATGAGCACATGATTGTGGGGTTGCTCAAAAGTGGTCTAGGTTCAGACCTCTTTTGGGCCCCCAATCCATCACCTTTCACCACATATCACTTTCTCTTTACTGTGGTTTCAATTGTGGGATCTCTCAAGAAAATTATCGCCCGAGCATGTTGCGTCCCTACAATAAACCGTGGCCGTAGATTTGGTCCCAATTTGAGATCTAGATGCACCTACTAGATTTAGTGCTATTTCCAAGCTTAATTGCCCACCAAATTTAGAATCCACCAAATTGTGCCCTTGGGGAGGGGGATGCTACTTTTGATGTTGAACAATAATATGTCTCGGAGGATGATCTGATGTGAAGGTTTGATGTCATCATGTTGATGCGTCATGAAATAGAAGAAACACGTGTCACTAAGAAAAAAGTGAATAATATTCCCATGACTGCCTGGACTGAGTGCCATGTGTCATTGCTGGATAGGTGCCAGGTGTCACGACTGACGAGTATGCCACACGTTTACATTGATGACTGCCACATACTCTCTTAAATCAACTACTGATATCTCCTTCGGGTCTCCAGGCTCCGAGAAAATGAAAACTCAAACTTATTTTTTCCTTGAAGAAAAACATCTGGAGTTAAGGATTTGACGACGTGTGGCCTCCAAAGATCGATGACTGATATCCCTTCGTTGCTCTGGGCTTCAGACTTCTCAATAGTCAAAAATTATTTTCCCCAAGCAAATTTGTCGGAGCTAGGGATCTAACGATGCATGGCATCTGGATTTGGACAGTCGATATCCACTTCGGGTCTCCGGGCTTCAGGAGAATCAAAAATCAAATCTCGCTTACCTTCATATGATTTTACCTGGAGATGCCAATCTGTTGACACTCATCCTCTTGAATTGAACGATCGAGAATTACTTCGGGTCTCCAGACTTCGAAAAAGTCAAATCTCAAACCTTCTCTGCCTTCAACTGCTTTTACCCGGAGCTATGGATCTGTTGACGTGTGGCCCTACCGATGGATGGTCCAGATTCACTTCGGGACTTCGACACTTCTCGCTTCAGGAGTTTGACGCTTGGACACTTCGACCACTTCGGGACTTCAGGGACTTCGGCCACTTCGTGACTTCGACCACTTCGTGACTTCAGGCACTTCAGGACTTTGAGCACTTCAGGACTTTCATTCACTTCTCATTTCAAGACTCCCAAAGATCATTTCCCTGAACACTTGGATAGGATGCCACCTGTCCCCTTTAAGATCTACGACTCATGCTTATTTTAGGACTTCATAATTTTCCCTTCGCTATACTTGGTGTAATTTTGAGATTCTGAATACCCATGAGCCACTGATCTAAACTCCACGTGGGATCTATGCCATTGAAAACTAAACCCACATGTTGTTTGCGTTTCAAGCCCGAAATGGACTGCCATGAAATGTATGCATGGTGTCCATGGCTGCGACCTGAGTGAACAAGGACTTGGATGACTTGCTGTGGGTTAGGGAAAACATAGAGAATAGTGACTGAAACAAAGGAGATGAGCGTTCATCCTTAGAGAAAAAACAAAGAGGTTTAGTGATGCAGGAGCATCCGCACCTCGTCGTGCGAGCCTGCACGGGAAGAGGGAAAAGACTTCAAAGGGAGACATCAGGGTCACGGTCGTGACTATTTTGAGGAGCGCCGTCGATTGAATAAAAGAATCCATATTTAGGCGTACTTATGTATCAATTGGGACCTGG
>JZKD02S0295347.1:99237-111120 GCA_000966675.3 Picea glauca | reverse complement strand
ACATTTTACCTAATCAAATGGTTCTTTTCAATGGAGGGAAAAGCATGTCTCCTTGTATATTGAAATCTTTTTCTACTTCATGTTATCTTTCATCTGTGATGTTGTTATTATTCTCTTGCCCACACTAAAGCAGGTGACCAACATCAGATGTCTCTAATAGAGACTATTCTCTCTCTGACTTGTAAATTATAGACCCCAAAAAACATCTTTGCACACCAACAACCATGGAATTACAATCAATTGTTATAGTCTTATCTAAATATTAGCAAAAAAATCTTAGGTCATTATTTAAGATTGAAATAAAAGAACCAATGCCACCTAGTGGCTACAGAGATATGAAAGTGTTAAGAACACTGTATCTAATGGATACATAAACTAAGAGGATAAATTGTTAATAAAAAAAATCTGAGTTTCTTAAATATAGATCGATGATATAGATTTAAATATTGATATGGCTAGTATCTTAGCAAAGGTTAATGTACCTGTCCGTCTTAGTACTGATATTGTATTTTTTTTTTTAAATACCTACAAGAAGGTCACTATTGCGACATCTTGGAGTGTCGCTCCCATAGCAACCACGTCAGAGATGATACCTCTTAACGTCGCTCTTCCCATGTTCTAGACGTCTCTCTTTCCACCTTCAAGACGTCGGTCTTGCCACTTTCAAGATGTCTCTATTGCCACATCTAAGACGTCTCTCTTGCCACGTTCCTGACGTCTCTTTTCCCACGTTCTAGATGTCTCTCTTGCCACCTTCAAGACGTTGGTCTTGCCACATTTCAGACGTCTCTCTTGCCATGTTTAAGACGTCGGTCTTGCCATGTTTAAGACATCGGTCTTGCCACATTCCAGATGTCTCTATTGCCACGTTTCAGACGTCTCTCTTGCCATGTTCAAGACGTCGGTCTTGCCACGTTTAAGATGTCGGTCTTGCCACGTTCCAAATGTCTCTATTGCCACGTTTCAGACGTCTCTCTTGCCACATTCAATACGTTGCAATAACAATGAAATCTATGTCATCGGAAAAGAGACGTCATGTGAAACGACGTTTGTTGGGGTCCGTTGTTTGTCGTTCTCCGGACAATATAAAGTGGCAATTGCGTCGAATGCACCATCAGAATTTGACCCAAATGTACTAGTGCTACTTAGAATTGTTAGCAGTGGGCCACCTCCAAGTTAGGACTAAACTCCACCCGAGTAAAGGGATTCCAAGGCTAGGCTGAGACAATACAGACAACAGGAAGGATTTTGTCCTAATATCCAAATAAAAATACCAACCTATAGTCTCTCATTCCCCACATGTCTTTCCCACCCTAGGAAGTGTGCCCCTTATCTTCTCAACAGTCCTTTGGCAACTCCACTTCCCTTCCAGGGCTTCAACAACATGCCAGTTAGGAAGTCTCAGAGCATTTGTAGTTGTAGTTGGGCTCCCTCAGAAAATCACTTTCCCAATAATTCTATCACCTGGAGAGAGTTTCTCATGGGCCTAAAAACCTGCCTCTTCAATACAAGAGCTTGACAACCCGCCTCTTCAATCCCAAGGTCATGACAATCCATTTCTTCAGTTCAATGCTTAAGTCAACCATTATAGGTAAAGGTGAAGACAACAACAATGTTCAACTAAGGTAGAGGTGATGGTAGAAACAACCTTCAGGGAATGGAACATATGTTGTTCATTACATAAATGTAATACACTATCTCAGGTAGGTACAAATGCGTTGAGGATCCCAGGAGGGATACGGTTTACTGTTGATAATAGGAAAGGTACATGTAACTCATGAGTGCGCCCAGGCTCCAGGAGTGCATGAATGATGCAGAGGTTGAGTGATGGAGAGAATGGTTGAGTGCCCCCTAAACAAACCAATTTCCCCCACACTTATTTTCATGTGCCCTTGATGACACATGGCTCTCAAGGAGCTCAATTATCTCCACTTGTAATTCATTCTCTTTTCCATGAGACTTAGGATAAAATAATTATCCTCACCATAATATTTAGGAAAAATATTATAATATTCTTTTGGAAATAAGCCCTCTAACTTAGCCCCCTTTCTAGAATCTTAGTCCCTCCCTCCTCCTTCCTAGTGGAGTTTAGTCCCCCATACTATTTTATTGTGGTTGGTCTACACACAATGATGTATTATATTAATGATATGAGTGTTTACATATACAAAAATAGGCTCATTGGCCTTTAGCATATAGGCTCTCTTGCGTAATCATCACATAATCTTTCTAACTTATAATAACCTAGCTCACCAGCCTATAAAACATATTTAAAATTCAACTGGGGCTCTATGTTGGTGTATTAAATTCCCCTCCACTTATTTATGCACTATCCTCAGTGCATCTTAGATACATATTACCATCAAAATTTTCAAAAATCTTAAAAAAGATGTGGGTATTCTACCTATGTAACATCCTCGTGCTCCCAAGTTACATCCTCAGGACCGTACCAGGTCCATTTTACCTTTACTATCTCTATGGATCGATTCTAGAGCTGCTTTCTTTTCTGATCCAGTATGCACATTGCATGCACCTGAAAAACACCTTCTTGCTCCACCCTACTCACATTCCAATCAATAATATGATTAGCATCAGGTATATAATTTTTGAGAAATGATACACGTAATACATTATGAATATAAATTGATGCAGGTAATGCAAGAATATATGCTACAGGCCTAATCCTCTCTAGGATTTCAAACGGCCCACAATAACGAGCTTCCAACTTTGAAAAATTTCCCAACTTCAGGGAACTTCTATTGGCCTTCACTTTCAAGAACACATGGTCACCCACTTTAAATTCCTATGAGAAGAGATGTGATAGATACTCACATTCGCTAGAAGATGAATACAATGAGGATCTAAAGGAATTTTGAACATAAAAAAATCCAAAACCATAACCCCAGAAGATGAAAAGCCAACAATTTTTGTGGACCCTGTTTTGGGTAGTTTGGTATATCAACTTCTCGGGGGCATAACTTTGGAATTCGATCTCCATTTGGGGCATAGGATAACTTGTTGGAAATGTATTTCTGAGGATATTAGTTTTCGGGTCTCAAACAAAACATTTGGTAATTAATGAGGTGCTGCATCATAAAAGAACTTCATTTAGGCCCTCAAAATGGCCCCAGAAGTTAAAGAACCGAAAAACTACTAAAAATAGTAAATTGCCATAATATTGTTTTGAGCCAGTTGGAATAGGTGTGTTTCCACTGATATCCACCTATATCAATCCTTCATCCCTAGGAATAAATGGTCTCCATTGCATGAGTTCCCAGGGGAGAGGGAAAAGTATATGCTGAATCTGCATCTTGATGAGTTGCTTTGCTTGCTGGAGAAGTTTCATTGTTTAGCTTGTTGAAGGCTGTCACGAATCTATGGCTAGAAGGGTTGGGACTTTTTAACCAGTATGGATACATGAGATGACTGTGTGAAAAATGAATCCTTTCGCTTTTCTTCAATATTTTCGACCTGCTTCTGCAGGAAAAAAGGTGTTTGGATTGAGGCTGCAGTGGTTGTGGTGTTCCTCTGTTCACTTTTTGAACAGACTGTGAAGACGCTGCATTTTTTAGTGTGACATACTACCTTGCGACACTATTTAGGTGGGAAAATAGTTTGAACTTCCTCTAGTATCCTATAGAGATGACCCCCATAGTAACAATGACACTCTGGGGTCGAGAATCATAAATAAAATGACACTTCCACATATATGACTAGCCCTACAGAATATTCCAAATATCTAGTGGGGAAACATCACATAATACCTCATCCTTGAAGGGATGGATGCCATATGAAAATCAACACTTCTGGCTGACACGAAGGTCTCTTCCTTGGCGAAGTCGCTTGATGTTGTATGGCTGCAGGTGTGATTTTGTCGACAATCCCAATTGTTTGACGACCTTTGTAGATATGAGGTTCTTATAGCTTTCACTATCAACAATAAAATGCAGCGGGGTCCCCTTTACCCACATCTATGAATGAAAAATGAACTCCCCCTCTTCAGTATCTCTTGTTTCTTTTGGTTTAATTGTTGTGGTTGCGGTTGCGACACTAGAAGTGGGGTCTGTGTCGATGATCTATCTTTTTCCATTATTTTTTGAATCAGATTCCAAATCATGGTTCGGGTCCTTTTCTTTGATCTCAGCCACCAATGACTGTTTCGAGTGACATTCATCGGTGTTGTGCCAAAGGATTTTATCGAAATCACACTAATTTCTAGTGTCCTTCTTTGTCTTTTCTTTACCCTTCTTTTCGTGTGGCTTGGAATGGTTTTCTGAAAGCTGGTTGTTAGGTTCATCTTTACCATACTTTGGTTGCTGGATTTTTAAAGACCCAAACACCCGCTTCTTTTGGTGCTTAAATTTCTTCTCAATTTTAACAACATACCGATAAGCAACACCCAATGATGAGCTCTCCAGAAAAAACATTTTAGTCTGAATGTATCTGTGTAGAGGCCCATGGTATTTCAAAACCAAATGTCGCTTAGAGTCATTGATTCCCACCTTGGTGTGCAAGGTATGGAAGGTATTGGTGAACTCTGACACTGGTTGGCCCCTCTCTTGTCGCAATGTGGTCCATCTCATATACTGGTCATCATAGTTTCCAAGAGGGTAATATTGTTCCTTAAATTCATACACAAAAAAATACCAAATGGGCTCAACTTCATATATTCCAGACTCCTTTGTGGAAATTTTCTCCCAGTAGGTTTGTTTCCCACAAATGTTTGACATGGGGGAGAGCCTTAAGGAGTGAGAAGGTGATCTTTTTGTTATTAAGTGGTAGAGGCTTACCAAACATGGGTTCCCTAATTAGAACCTTTGTTCTATTTGGTGCCCAAATTTGAGGTAAAAGACACTCGAGAGAAATTTCACTTCATATTGAGTCTACATCCCTTTATCCTTGAGAGTATGAACTCCTTGTTCAACCCCAAGCTCTTCTTTATTTGTGATGGAGAACCTCATTGAATCCTTTATATGAGATTTCCTTTGGTGGAGGATTGAAGTGGTGGAGGATCAGCTGGAGGGACTTAGTTTCTTGGTTCCGATGTGTTCTGTTACAAAATTTTGTCACCTGTATACTTCTGTTGATTATTTTAATAGAAATACTCTTTTCTCGTCCAATTGATATATTTCAAATATTCAAATTATTATTCCATGGGTTTATTTTTCATGTATGTCAATGGATTGTGCTAATATATATGATAACATTATATATTGTCACCATATTCCTACATATCTTGGTTGTTGAGGAAACGTTGCAGGTATAGAGCTTTGAGTTGTGTGCTCAATGGTGGCCTTCATCAAATGTTTAGACGAGGTAGGCTCTTGGCCTTGTCTTGTTAGCATTTCATTTATATTTCATACTTGGGATTAGAGTTAATTTCTACATGTGTTGGCACAGGGGCAGATCTAGGGTTCAACGCTACAACAACGCACCAACAAAACCCTAACTACCGACCCTTTAGGTAACACTTGCTAAAAAGATGAAGTCTCACCCGAGGTAGAGGCAGGGGTGGTTGCAAAACTCAGGTATCTGCAACCTTAGCTGAGACACATATCTATGATCATACTACTCAATAAAACACATAGCATTGTCAGTTCCTCAATATACAGTCAATAACCACCTCACTTATAAGATAGAACTTCACATCATTAACACTGATCTAATGTATTCAAGCACTTATCATTAATAAATAGGTCAGATCTGGTAGATCAAGCACTGAGTATATCCATGTATATCATATCTATCATTCTACCTATCATTAGCACTAAGCATAAGTAGATCTATATAAACATATCAGAGCACTTAGCATATAACATATGAACACATCAAGACAAAGCACAAAGCACATAACACAATGTTTACGTGGTTCACCCCCACCCTGGGGCTACTTCCACCAACTCTTATTCTTTATTGTCTTCAGTCAATTGGTTACAATCACAAATCCATCAAAACCATTACCCCGCAAAGGACAAAATATCTACGTAGCTTGCTAGAACCTTCTTCCTTGCGTTACAACACTAAGCTCTCCATAATCCGCTACAAGGATCTGCACTTAGCTCTGCAAATATCTTACAATCATGCACAAAGCACTTTCAAACTCTACTCGCACTTAGCATGCATTCACATCACATAGATGAACTATTCTTCTCAACTTCTTACATTGCCTATCCTTCTATTTATACATACTAAATAGGCCTAAACATGGGTAAAGCCATGGGCCGATATCCCATTCCCGTTATATATTCCCAAAAACCCAAAAAGGGGCCCAAAAGGGGCCAAGATATCATGATCTCCGCTTCATCTTCCACTCCTCCTTCGACAGGATGTCAAAGTCCCAAAATAGGTCAACATGACCAAGAAACTCCCAAAACTTGGTCAAGGGCCAACAGGCCCCCAACACTCACCTGTGACTTGTCCTGAGTCACTCTGGTTTGATTAGTTCGGCTTCTAATGCCTCAAGCTTGGCCCGATCTACTTCGACTTGCTGCTTTTCTATGGCCTCTTATTCAGTGAACTCCTGTATTACTGCGTCATTCACTAGCCCTTCTAGGCAATGTTCTACTGTGGTGACAACCTGTTCTAGCTCTGCTCCTTGTTCTCCACCTCTATAAACAAATGGCATGCCTTATCTTGCACAGGTTGAAGCTGTTGAGTGAATTCCATCACTTTTATTTGAAGCATATGGATATGCTTCTGAGTTGTACATTGTTCATGAGACCTCTTCATTCTGTCTAAAACTAACAGTGCATTCAGCTGTGCCTGTAGTGTATCTGCGTGCTGCTTCGATTCCTGGAGCTGCGACTCCAGTGTATGTAACTCTAGGTTTTCAGTGAGGTTCTCGTATGTATGGGTGCTTCGTTTACTCAACTACTTTCACTCAAAGGAATGAGATTTTAATCTGTCAACTGCGCTTCGGGTAGTTGCTTCCCTTAGGTCTCTTACATCTTGAGGAGTCTCGCGCACAATGCAGAGCTCCAAGTCTGCTATGCACTGTTGAAGCTGTTGGAGTACTTCTTTGATTTGCGCCACCTACTGTGGGAATATCTCTTCAACCTTTACTTCGATGACTGTCATAGAGCGTGTTAGCACTCTGTAATTTGCCCAAGGCTGTGAGGCAGTCACAGAGGCAACATGAAAACCACTTCGAGTCTTGGATCTAGCCCTCCAAGACTCAGAGAGGGATATCTCTATCTGATATAGCTTTGTTTGAAGAGAATCTTAGGCTAGTTATGAAGAACATGGGTTCGGGTTTTTAAATGATGTTTTGGAACAGCAAGGAGGGCCATTGGGCAAATGGGGTCTGCATCTAAAAAATGTGATTTACATCAAATATGGACACAGTTCTTTCACAAGGCAAGGTAGTGGCCATATTGGATCGAATTAAGTTTAGATGGTGACGATTTGAGGAAAAAATAGGTGAGGAAAAAGCTTGGCAAAGGAGCAGTTAAGAATTCCTGAACTAAGCTTTTGCAGAAAACATGAAGATCATCAAAAGCCGAGAGGTAGAGTATCTGCTGATAAATTCTACCTCTATTACTTTCCTTCTGATAATAAGAAAATGAAAACAAGCATAATGATCACAGGAAAAACATTATACAGAGGAAGAACACCACCACTATCACCACACAAGAATCCTGTAAAAGAAATATGTTCATTGCCGATCAATCATTAAAAATTACAGAGACATTCCCTGGCTAAACACAGCCCACAGTCTCGCAAGGAGCCTCACAGGTCGAACCATTTTACATTAAAATCATCTAGATAAATAGTATAGACCATCCTAGTTAGTTTCGGAAGTTGGTGTAACCGCCTTGGCCAAAAATAGCCACCACTCCCACAAAATTTGGAGTTTTCTGCCATGAAAAACGAACCGGTTTTCTGTGAAAAATGGGTCCGATCAGACATGATTTTATATAAAATTATGACACATGGGAGAAAAATGAAAGAGGTTATTGTAGATGGGCATGTTATGGACAAAAACCTCTTTCGGTTTCTCCGAATTCGTCCCCAGCTGGCCGTGAATGCTCCTGAAAGATTGGGACTGAAACGAAAAACCAAAAATCTGGAAAAATAGGCCTCGAAGATGTCTTCGATGATCTCCACTCGTGGCTCCGTTACAAAAAATGAAAGAGGTTTTTGTTCCTCAGCCCATGCTGAGAAAAATGGTCTCTCGGATTTGTAAAATTCGTCCCCTTTTGCCCAAAAATCAGTCTGGAAGATGACATGGTAAAATAGGCAAAATTGGTAAACTTTGGAAAAAAGTGGTTTTTTTCTGCGGTAGGGCGGTATTCCGGACCCCCCCCCCCTCGTTAAATGTAGACCGCCTGGGGGGGTATGGAATTTAACCTGGGTCATTGATTTAGTTGGCTCGCTCAGGACCGTCCAGATGAGCAAGATCTTTATTTTAAATTCCGGACCCCCCCCGCTCGTTAAACGTTAAATTTCGGAAGGTGGGGGGGGCTCCGGAATTAATTTAGTGCATTGGTTTAATTTAATGTATGGTGGATGGGGGGCACGTTGTAAGGATATGCACGGGAGTAATTTGAGGGTGAGAGGGTGAAGGGGTTAGTGGGGAGTGACGTAGGAGGATGGGGAATGAGTGGAGAGTGAGGTGGGGTAGGTGGGAGTGACGTGAGGGGGATGGGTAGTGGAGAGTGACGTAGGTGGATGGGGAATGAGTGGAGAGTGAGGTGGGGCAGAGGGTACATGGGGGTAGGACTTAGGATTAAATTTGTTTTTTTAATTTTTATGTTTTATGTTTCATGTTTTAAGTTTTGTTTTTTATGTTTTTTTTTTAATGTTTTTTATATTATATATAATATGTTTATTATAATTATGTTATTTAATTATTATATTTTGTTTTTATTTTTTAATATGTTTTGTATTATTATATTTATTATATTTTTCATATTACCTTTTGTTATTTTCTTTTTGTTAAGTATTTTATTTACTGTTTTTTATATTTTTAATATAGGTTTTGGGTTGTTTTATTAATGTTTTATTTTAACCCATAACTAACTTAGTTGCTAACCTAGTTACTAACTAATTACTAATCTAGATACTAACTTAATTAATAATTAATTAATTATTAAATAGTTATTTATTTATTAGTTTAACCTAGACTGACTATATTGCTAGCATTGTTTATCCTAAGTCTGTTTGCTTATGGATAGGTGAAGGTGGTGGGATAATGGAGGCGGACAAAAGACAAGGAGTTGAGGGAGCAGTGTGTATGAAGGATGCAACAGGGTGATGGAGGATCGGGCAGAATTAATGGAGGGAGGAAACATGATCAAATGAGCCAGACTTCTTCATCACGAGGGAAAACGCTAAATCCACAATTGAAGAATCGATTCGCCTATAATTATAGGACCCAAACATAGGCTCCACCTGGGGATGGCAGCTTCTTTTAGGAGGTTTCAAGAACCACAGACCTGTGAATCATGCAGACCGGTGCTTCATCCATTGGGCTGATCCCAAAATCTTATTCTGCAACCTGTACTTGTTTTGATCTTGCAACTGAAATGAAATCGAATGAACAATGCTGAAAAAGGGATGCTCAGAATGCTGAGCTTATTCAGTTTTTTTTCCTACCTACCCTACTGCAATCATTGCTCAGCTAGGTAATGTAAAAATGCCAATGGATCCAATCCAGCAGTTGATTTAGTGGCTCTGTTCTTTCACTGTCTGTGATGAGACTCAGAAATAAGTTTGTTACTTGTGCTTGAGAGTAACTTCCATCGTGTTTTCCCTTGCATAAGATTTGATCAACCCAAACAATAGGAAAAACATCAGCAACAAAAAAATATCATGTATCAAATAATTTCTCCATATAGGTAGCTATAAGATCAATATAGGTTTGGCCCATCTTTTGATTTTCAACTTCAAACGACTCTGCATCAAAACTCCATTTTTCACCTATGCCTTCTGTGTCTTTCAACACTTCCTCATATGACTGTGGATGCTCTGATGGTTTCTGAAATGATGCCTCTGCTGCAAAAAACAAAGAATCTGATTGCCTGACCATGTCAATATCATAACAACATTTTGTATCATGACTGGTGAATGAAGAATGATTTTGACCACACATGCCATCTAACAGATCAACTATTGGATCCTGAAAAGACTGACAAGAATGTTGCATTGACTCAAATGAAATTTCCTGACCCTTCATGTACTTATCCTTCACCACTTGTCCTAGAGTCTCCTTCAACACTTGAAATGATTTAAAGCAAAATGGCACAGAGTTCTTTTGGATTAAATCATAACTTGTCTCAGGCTCTAAGCTTTCATCAAGAATTTGAAAACCAATGTAGGTCAAGGGCTGCGATACTGGGTTTATAACAGCCTCCATATCCTTAATGGTATCATCAATTGATTGGTCAGAGGAATTTATGTGTTCACTATTTACAACTGGCCTAGAGTTTCTTTTCAGGAATTTAAGAGATGAGAAACATATGGGCAAAGTGCTTTCACTTACTCTGAGATTTTCTGTCTCTTCCCCATCGCTGTCATGACTGTTGTGCAAGGGATGATTGTCGCATCTGAACAGTAAATGATCTTCTTCCTGCCAATGACATGTTGCTAGTTTATCTGAACAGACAACCTATGTTTCAGCTTCATGATCATCATCATACTGATCCCACTTGGGTGGACAATCCAAGTAAGGAATGTTGTCAAACATGGACATCATATCAACTGGTTGTTCCTCTACAAGTTGAGATGGAGATTCATCTTTGACTGTGCTATGAATTGAATACATGAACGAATCATTATTCAAACCATGGTACCAAGGGTGTGCAACAACATGTTTGGGAACTGTGACACTTTCTTTCTCTGAAATCAAGGGACCATGATGTCTTTGGACAGCAAGCTCCTCTTTTATATTACTCTTTTGCATCATATTTTCCATGGCTCTGGCCAAAATCTCCAGTTTATCTTCTGATGACTTCAGCTGCTCCATTTCTTTATCCTTTAACTGTGACCTCTTGATCAGCAAGTTGGTCTCCACATCAATAAAAATATTCTTCATTTCTTCAAGGCTTGCAGTGTTCCTTTCTCTTAATTGAAATGCCATCTCAGGATCGAAGGCATCTGGGTAATGCAAGTGGGCTGATCCTGGGGGTGGCCTTATATCAGTAGGTATTGCATGATACACCTTATCAAATCTCACATAAAACTGATGTACTGTCTCCCCTGGATTTCTTTTCAAATGTTCATACTCTTCTAGGATGAGGAAAACATTTCCACTGTCCACCCATCTATCTAGGAAAACTTGCATAAATTGATTAAAATTTCTGATGCTAGCCGCTAGAAGGTTCTTAAACCAATCTTTGACTCTACCTCCCAAGGACAGGGAAACCATCCTGTTACAGACATCATCCTCTTCAACCTCATAAAGGTCAAGGAAATCTTCAAGGTTTTGAATATGCTTTTCAGCAGTGATCTTCTCATTTTCTCCATCAAACCTAGGCAGATTATTAATGTAATTGACAGGGAGGTCATGGAGAATAGGAGGCAAATCTAGAGGCTTGTATCGGTCTGGGACTTTTGCAAGCACAGGAGATGAAGCAAGGGGCTTACAAACATCCAGAGGTTTAACAGGAGTAGGAGACAAAGCATGAGGCTTATGTCTCACTAGGGTTTCTACAAGTGCATCGGGGATGTGCACAGGTGCATGAGCATGTACATAATCTACAATTGGGGATATGATCTCTGGGGGCTCTTCAGGTTGAAAATGGTCATCCTAAATTTCAAAAATATACTCTAGACCAAGATCATGATTAGAGAGAAAGTAATTGCAGATGAAACCAAATATTTCTTGAACACAATTTGAGCTTGAGTACCTGGTCTTTCTAGGCTGCTTGGTCATGCTTCAGG
>JZKD02S0295347.1:55316-89402 GCA_000966675.3 Picea glauca | reverse complement strand
TCGTTAAATGTAGACTGCCCAAGGGGGTCCGGATATTAACCTGGTTCTTTGATTTAGTTGGCTTGCTCGGGACCGTCCAGATGAGCAAGATCTTTATTTTAAATTCTGGACCCCCCCCTTGTTAAACATTAAATTTCGGAAGGTGGGGGGGGGGCTCCAGAATTAATTTAGTGCGTTGGTTTAATTTACTGTATGGTGGATGGGGGGCGTGTTGTAAGGAGATGCACGGGATTAATGTGAGGGCGGGAGTGTGAAGGGGTTAGTGGGGAGTGACGTAGGGGGATGGGGAATGAGTGGAGAGTGAGGTGGGGTAGGTGGGAGTGACGTGAGGGGGATGGGTAGTGGAGAGTGACGTAGGTGGATGGGGAATGAGTGGAGAGTGAGGTGGGGTAGAGGGTACATGGGGGTAGGACTTAGGATTAAATTTGTTTTTTTAATTTTTATGTTTTATGTTTCATGTTTTAAGTTTTTTTTTTATGTTTTTTTTTTAATGGTTTTTATATTATATATAATATGTTTATTATAATTATGTTATTTAATTATTATATTTTGTTTTTATTTTTTAATATGTTTTGTATTATTATATTTATTATATTTTTCATATTATCTTTTGTTATTTTCTTTTTGTTAAGTATTTTATTTACTGTTTTTTATATTTTTAATATAGGTTTTGGGTTGTTTTATTAATGTTTTATTTTAACCCATAACTAACTTAGTTGCTAACCTARTTACTAACTAATTACTAATCTAGATACTAACTTAATTAATAATTAATTAATTATTAAATAGTTATTTATTTATTAGTTTAACCTAGACTGACTATATTGCTAGCATTGTTTATCCTAAGTCTGTTTGCTTATGGACAGGTGAAGGTGGCGGGATAATGGAGGCGGACAAAAGACAAGGGGTTGAGGGCGTAGTGTGTATGAAGGATGCAGCAGGGTGATGGAGGATCAGGCGGAATGAATGGAGGGAGGAAACAAGATCAAATGAGCTAGACTTCTTCATCACGAGGGAAAACGCTAAATCCACAGTCGAAGAATCGATTCGCCTATAATTATAGGACCCAAACAGAGCGAAGTGCTCTGTGAACCATTTCTTTAACTTTGAATTTCTCGGCGAGAAACTGTTCCTTGCTTAGTTGTAACTGTACTTTTTCTTTATCCCACTTTGCTTCGAGAGCAAGCTTTTCCCATTCTGTAGCACTACATTGCTCCTCAAGGTATTTCTATACTTGCGCTAAATCTTAGGTGGCTTGTGATGTCTCTTCCTGAGCTCGTTGAAGGCGAGCTTTGACTGTATCAACAACGTGATGTAGTTGAGCTGGCTTATCACCTAGTTCTGATGTTCCTACTAATAGAGGTGCAGTAGAAACTACGTGGATGGAATGTATTTCCTACTGCACCCCTTGGAGCTTGTCCTTAAACCAACTAAACACCTCCTCCTGCTTATCTTTTTGCTTATCTGCTATCTCCAGTGAAGCATCATTTAGTGTTACGACGATGAAGTCTAAGTTGTATGAGGCGAGGGTGGTCTCAAATTTGGTCCTGGTTGCTTTCGATTTCTTCGTTGAAGAAGGTTTTAGAGGGGAAAACTTCCTTTTCTTTGAGGGGTCCTCCTCGTCTCTAGGCGGTGTAAATTCACCTTTCTTCAGTTCAACTTTTGCGCCATGTATCTCTCTGCCATCTCCTCCTTGCTCTGCTAAGATGGAAGCGGTCTTCATAGATGCACTCTTTAAATCATGGACCTCTTCAGTCTTCTTTGTCTTGCTAGGTCTAGGTATATCTGTCGCAATTTTTGGACTGTCAACATTGGACATCTCCGTAGGGTCTGCTGGAACAAGGAGGTCCACTGACCATTCCTTGGTAATATCTTCCAAGTCATCCTTCGTCAACTTGTAGTATGACTGCAACTGTTGTTTATGCTCATTAGCATGCGCTGTGATATAGATGAAATGGCGGTCCGCGCTGAATTTCATCAAGGGATTGAACTTGTGGAGAGTGTTCGGGGTTATACGAGGCTCAGACTGGATGGATACCTTCAATTGGTTGTAATAAGTGTGGAAGATGACATTTTATTTCCACTACTTGTTCATGTCGTTTGAGTACCATAGAGTACTGAACTTCACGGCTAGGGGTTCAAACAACTCGATGTTCGGGAAGGTCACACCTTCCGTCATCTCCCATGCGATGAAAGCGATCAGGATGAGAAGCTAGCTAAAGTGGAACTCATATCCTTGATCTTACGCTTCTCTGCAGTCCAATTCCAGCTGGTTTACAAGGTACTTCACCCAATTCATTTGTAGGCCCTCAGCACACTTTCCTGTGAGGTCGACTACAAATCCAGTCACTTGGGTGGGTTGATTCTTATGAACCAACTTTCCTGCGATCAATTGAAAGGCTAGGTGCACTGCAATGCTCTGGATAGAGGCTACCTTGTAGCCTCATGTTCCCTTCACGACAACCCCATAGGAGTCTTTTATCTTCTGTGCAAGACCACGATCCATGGTTTTCCTAGGATAGAAATCCTGTGGGTTAGGGCCTTGCATGCTCAACCCTGTGATTCAATTAATCAACATTGGATCCACTGTGATATGGTGATTCAACCATAAATATCTTCGATGGTAGAAGGAAAACAGTAGCTTGACGCATGCGTTCAATTCTTGGTGCCTTCCAAAGTGATGGATCTTCATAACTTTGAGGAGGGTGGACTACGCGAGGTTCATGGTCCATGACTGGGGTACGGTCTTTGAGTTATTTTCCTTGGTTCTGGTCAGATAGTTGTGCGGGGCGAGCATCTTGTACATATTCCTATCACCGAGGTTGAGGTTGCTAAACTTCAATGATGCGATCTTATCTTGGTTTGCGTGCACTGCGCGTATCCCCTTCGAGAGGTATGCAATGACTAGTTCATATTCAAATTCTTTGGGCACATTGTCTCGATTTATTGTGCCACTCAGAGGTGGTAGATAGGTAGGTAGGATTCTCAGAATCATCTTAGCATTTGCTAAGTCATCCTTGTGCTTAGTTCTCCTTTCATGGGATGGTCCAACTCTGTGAGTAGTGGATGGGGATGCTTGCACTATTTTTGTGGATGAAGCCTGGATACCTTTAGACATTGACATGGATTTATTAGTGATCAAGTCAATCAAAACTCCTTCAATATCTTTTTCTGCAATGCTCAATGCTTCCGACATACGCACTCAAGGTGAACAATTCACGGTTCAGGAAACAATTTAGACATGGTAATGAGATAGAGAGTGAGAGCACAATGATCACTGTATAAACTTGACTTAGTCTATGGGATCGAATTCTCAATTAGAAAAAGTGTTCTCAGTGCATGACGCGACGTGATAAATAGGTAACTCGACAACAAATCACTTACAATGGGTATGAGCCTCCATTAACTCCTGTTAAATCCGTAATGGCATGACCCAACGGTTTGTTGACAGACCTTTATTTATTTTATGCCCGTTCGAAGCGGGATTCAAACGGATATATTGGCCCCAACGACTATATTGGTTCATCATGGCAAAGTGCCTTATGTCGTTGTTTTGATATCCTGACGAAGCTCCAATTCTACAAATTTTCTCTTTGTGAAGTTGCCTCTGGAACCTTCTGCAACTTAGCTCTCTTCTTACTTTGTTTCCTCACCTTCTTTCCAGTGAGCTTCATCTTGGTAGTTCGTTTTCCATTGTGATTCTTATCTTATTTTAACATATTTATGACACGTTATTGAGATTATTTCCTAGGACTCAGGGGTAATACCTTTTCTTTGTCTGGGATAGGTAATTCAGTCTTTCGGGAGTCCTTTGATGTTCCTACAGCTTCGACATCAGGGTCTCTAGTGTCAAATAGATTTGATTTGTTCTCCTGTTCTTCAATCAATTGTGCGATCCTTCTAGTCATGAAATATTTTAAGTCTTGTTTCTTCTACTCCAAGGCTTATTCTTCTTCCCTTCGTCTGGCTTGAGCTCTAACAATCCAAGGTTTTCCTATTAACATGGTAAATGAGGAACTGTCTTCAATAAACTTACTAATCTCAAAATCTTCCTCTGTCAAAGTTCCGTTAACGTTCATAGGTATATGAACGAGCTTCCCACATAAGTTTACCAGCTTTCCTCTGAATAGTCCTATTCCTCCTAATGAAGGGATCGCAACAGGCCTTCCTATAGCTTCCCAAGTTCTTTCTGTCATGATATTCACTTGTGTTTCCTCATTTAGAACATAGTCAATGTCGAAGTCCCCTATTCTTGCTTCAAGGCACTCCTTGTCTTTAAAAATATCTGATAGTCTAACATGTCGATGGTCATCCATGGTGTCTTTCATATGTAGTAATACCTTCTCTGATTCTTTCTGGGGTCCTCCTATAGCCTTAGTTTCTAGATCTGGCTTAGGGTTTTCTTGTCTTATGTTCATACTTTCAAGCTTAGCAATCATTTTGGGGCAATCCAACACTTCATGGTCCATATCCTTACAACAAAGACAACTAGGTCTTCTTCTAGGGCATTCCTTAGCAATATGTCCTGGTCTTCTGCAACTATAAAAGAGGGTCAATCCTCTCTTTCTTTTAAGTGATTCCCGACCTCCTCTATATTACGCACTAGTATCATGGTATCTAACCTGCAACAAATTCTTTCTAGGATCCTGCATCTATTTGTTAGTCCAAACATTCTTTCTATGCATAGGTATAATATATCTTTCACTAATCTTATCAGATCGATTCATATCAAACCTTTTTTCATCTATTAATGCCCTAGTTTTCAAACTAGGTTAGACTCTATTAAACATACCTAGATCCATACTCTAGAAACAAAAATTTCCACTTATCTTACTTCTATAGAGCACAAAGCTTCTAGATCTAAAACTTTTAACTATTCTTACCTTTACTAGAGAATAGAGCTTGTAGATCTTACCTCTTTTAATCAGACATTCTTACTTTTACCTTTCTTAGAGAACAAAGCTTTAAGATATTACTTCTTTTCTTCAGATTGAGCTTCTTTCTTTAGCACAAGGCTTTATAAGTCAAGTAGAATACTGTGCACTAGGGCACAGATCTATGCATAGAGATTTCACAATTTAAGGATGAATCTTTACAGAGAGCTTCTTCTTTCTTAGTTCCCAACAATCAAAGTTTCAGGTCCCGACAATGGAACCATTTGTTGGCATAGGGGCAGACCCAGGGTTCAATGCTACAAAAACACACCAACAAAACCCTAACTACCGACCCTTTCGGAAACACCTACGAATTAGATGAAGTCTCACCTGAGGTAGAGGCAGGGGTGGTTTCAAATCTCAGGTATCTACAACCTTAGCTGGGACACATATCTATGATCATAATACTTAATAAATCACTTATTACTATCAGTTCCTCAATATATAATCAATAACCACCTTTCTTATAAGACAAAACTTCGCAGCATTAACACTGATCTAATGTATTCAAGCACTTATCATAAGTAAATAGGTTAGATTTGGTAGATCAAGCTCTGCGTATATCCATGTATATCAGATATATCATTCTACCTATCATTAGAAATAAGCATAAGTAGATCTATCTAAACATATAAGAGCACTTAGCATATAACATATGAACACATAAAGACAAAGCACAAAGCACAAAGCACAAAGCACATAACACAATGTTTACATGGTTCACCCCCACCCTGGGGCTATGCCCACCAACTCTTCTTCTTTATTGTCTTCAATTAATCATTTACAAGCAAAAATCCATCAAAACCCTTACCTTGCACAAGACATAAGATCTACACAGCTCGGTAGATCCTTCTTCCTTGCGTTACAACACTAAGCTATCCACAATCCGCTACAAGGATCTGCACTTAGCTCTGCAAATCTCTTACAATCATGAACAAAGCACTTTCAGAGTCTACTCGCACTTAGCATGCATTCACATCACATAGATGCACTATTCTTCTCAACTTCTTACATTGCCTATCCTTCTATTTATATAGAGGGGTCCCCTTCACCCACATATGTGAATGAAAAAGGTGCTCCCCCTCTTTAGGATCTTTCGACTCTTCTGGTTGAATTGTTGTGGTCGCGACAGTACCAGTGGAGTCTGCATCGATGATATATGATTCTCCATTATTTTATGAATCAGATTCTGAATCAGGGTTTGGCTCCTTGTCTTTGATCTCAACTATCAATGATTTTTTTGAGCGACATTCATCGGTGTTGTTCCAGGGGATTTTGTGTAAATTGCACCATTTTCCACTGTCCTTATTCATATTTCTGTTACCCTTCTTTTCCTATGGATTGGAATGGTTTTTTAAAGGCTCATTGATATGGACATCTTTACCACACTTTGGTTGGTGTGGATTTGCAGACCCAAACTCCCACTTGTTCTGTTGCTTAAATTTCTACTTGATTTTAACAACATATCGATAAGTAGCACCCAATGATGAGATGTCTAAAAAGTCCATTTTAGTTTGGATGTATCTGTGTAGAGCCCCACAATATTTCAGAACCAAATTTTGCTCAAAGTCTTTGATACCCAGCTTGGTGCACAAGGTACGGAAGGTATTGGTGAACTCCAACACTTCTTGGCCCCTCTCTTGTCATAGTGTGGTCCATCTCTTGTATTGGTCATCATAGTTTCCAACTGTGTAATATTTCTCCTTGACAACATCCAAAAAACAATCCTAAGTGGACTCGACCCTATATAATCCAGACTCCTCTATGGAAATTTTATCCTAGTAAGTTTCCCACCAATGTTTGACATGGGGTAGAGCCTTAAGGAGTGTGAAGGTGATCTTTTCCCTGGTGGAGAAATTATGAATAGAGAAAGAACCTTCTAGTAGATATAACCATTTTTCTATGGCATCTGCATCTAATTATCATTCACATATGGGAATATCAAAATTATCTTGTACCTTGAAAGGTGAGGTGCCTCCAAAGTGGCCACTTGATGAAGACACACCTATTGTTATCGAGATGCATTGAATGAAGTGGAAAAAATTATCCCTCATTTTGTCCCTCTGTCACGTGAGAGCTTTCTCAAGAAACATATTAATATAATATTATGCTCCATTGTTTTTATTTTCTTCCTCCATGGAGGGTTTCTTGGGCATGCAAGAGTGATTTTCCTAAAGAGATACAAGCTCAAAACCCAACTTTCTATACTTGGACTTCGTCGGGGACATACACTAAAAAACAATGAAGAGCAACTTGCTCTGATACCACTGATCCGTATTATTTTCAGCATAGAATGATAGTGGAGATATAACATAGAAATATACAGAGTTATTGCAAGAGATCCAATAATATAACAGATATATATCGGACATATATCAAGAGGCACATATATACAGTAATACACAATTTCTATTAATGAGCAATATGTACAAAACTGTAGAAATACAAAGTGAAGAACTCGCTAGAATGGTTGTAGCTTATCTTTGAGAAGAGATGTTACAGCTACTCACATTTGCAATAATATGATTACAATGAGGCTCCAAAATTCCTTTTTAACGTAAAGAAAATCCAAAATGTTAACCCCGGAAGATGAAAAGCCAACAATTTTGTAGACCTCGCTTTGGGTAGTTTGGTGTATCAACTTCTTGGGGGCGTAACTCTGGCATACAATCTATGTTTGGGGTGCACAATACATAGTTGGAAAGGTATCATTGAGGAGATTAATTTTGGGGTCTCAATTGGAGTCATTGGATATAATTAGTGTGCTCGATCCTGTAAAAACTTCATTTAGGCTCTCAAAATGGACCTAGAAGTTTAGGAACCGAAAAACTACTAAAAATAGTAAATTGCCAGAAGACTATTTTGAACCAGTTGGAATAGGTGGGTGGTCACATATATATACCTAGATCAATCATGCATCCTTAGAAGGAAATGGTTTCCATAGCTATGAGTGCCCAGGGAAGAGGGAAAATCATTTGTTGAATCCACATCTTTATGAGTTGCTTACCTTGCTAGAGAAGTTGCATTGCTTAGCTTGTTGAAGGCTATCACGTACCTATGGATGGAAGGGTTGGAAATTTTTAACTAGTCTGGCTACATGAGATGACTGTGTGTAGAAGGAATCCTTGCTCTTTTCTTCAATCTTGTCGACCTGCTTCTGCTGGACAAAAGGTGCTTGGACTGAGGCTGCAGTGGTTGCGGTTTTCTTCTATTCACCTTTTGAACAGACTGTGAAGAAGCTGCATTTTGTAGTATGAGATACTACCTTGTGACATTGTTTAAGTGGCATAGTAGTTGGATCTACCTATGGTATCCTATAGAGATGACCCTCCAGAGTAACAATGAAACTATGAGGTTGAGACTCATAAATATCATGGTGCTTCCACATACATGGCTGGCCCAATAGAACATCACATACATATAGTGGGGAAATATCACAAAATACCTCATCCTTGAAGGGTTGGATTCTTGATGACAATCGACACTGTTGGATGACATGAACATTTTATCCCTAGCGAAGACACTTGATGTTATATGGCTGTGGGTGTGGTGTTGTAGACAATCCCAATTGTTTGACGATCTCTATTGAGATGAGATTATTTTGGCTTCCGCTATCAACAATAAAATGGAGTGGGGTCCCCTTCACCCACATATGTGAATGAAAAAAGCACTCCCCCTCTTCAGGATCTTCCGATTCTTCTCATTGAATTGTTGTGGTCGCGAAAATAGTAGTGGAGTATTTCTCGATGATCTGTATTTTTCAACCGTTTTCTGAATCTTATTTTGAATTAGGGTTCAACTCCTTATCTTTGATCTCAACTACCAATGATTGTTATGAGGGAAATTCATTAGTGTTGTGCCAAGGTATTTTGTGGAAATCACACCATTTTCCAGTGTCCTTCTTCGTCTTTCTGTTACCCTTCTTTTTCTGTGGCTTGGACTGGTTTTTTGAAGGCTGGTTGTTAAGGCTGTATTTACCATACTTTGGTTGTTGAGGATTTGCAGACCCGAACTCCCACTTGTTCTGGCACTTAAATTTATGTCAATTTTAGAAGCCTATCAATAAGCATCACCCAGTGATGAGATGTCTAGAAAATCCATTTCAGTTTGGATGTGTCAATGTAGAGCCTCGCAGTTTTTTAGAACCAAATGTCACTCAAAGTATTTGATACCGATCTTGGTGTGCAAGGTATGAAAGTTATTGGTGAACTATGGAACTTCTTGGCCCCTCTCTTTTCGCAGTGTGGTCCATCTCATGTACTAGTCATCATAGTTTCCAACAGGGTAATATTGTTCCTTGAATGCATCCACAAAAAAATCCCAAGTGGGATTGGCCCCATATATTCTAGACTCCTCTATGGAACTTTTCTCCCAGTAAGTTTCCCACCAATGTTTTACATGGGGGAGAGCCTTAAGGAGTGCGAAGGTGATCTTTTCCCTGTCAGATAAATTATGAACAAAGAAATAAAATTCTAGTAGATGTAACCATTTTTCTCGGGCATCCACATCTATCTGTCTTCCAAATAAAGGAATATCAAAATTAACTTGTACCTTGAAAGGCGAGGTACCTCCAAAGTGGCCACTTGATGAAGACATGTATGTTGTTATTGGAAGGCATTGAAGGATGTGGGTAAAATTCTCAATAATTTCATCCCTTTGTCAGATGAGAGATTGCTCAAGAAACATATTAATAGAATGTTTTTCTCCATAATTTTTATTTTCTTCCACCATGGAGGGTTTCTTGGGAGTGTGCCACACACCCACCCTTAAACCTACTAGGCTATGCCACACAAAAATTCTTGCATAACTATATAAATTGTAGCATCCCTAGACCACCCAGGTCGGGGCCATGCCACTTCATACAAACAATAATTCCATCTGTATATATATAACTTTAAACAAACAATTACATTTTTCCAATACATAGATTCATGCGGAAATAACAGTAAAGTATACATGAAACATACATAGGAAAAACCCATAAACATAAGTACATGTTTAAGTACACAACATGTAAATTAATACACAATTGATACCTATATTTTATAGAAGACCACAAAGTGCACACAGATCTTCCACAATCCTCCCAGCGTTATACCACACTACTTAGAATTTTGAGTAGTGGGTCACCCCGAGTTGGGAGTAAACTCCACTAGGGTAAAGGGATTCCTAGGCTAGTTTGAGACAATATGAAGAATAAGAAAGAATTCGTCCTAATAGACAACTCAAACTACCAACCTACAGTCTCTCATTCCCCACATATTTGTCCACCCTAGGAAGTGTGCCCCTTTTCTATTCAACATTCCTTCGGTGACCCCACTTCCCTTCCAGGGCTTCAACAACAGGCCAGGTAAGAAGTCTCAGAGTACTATAGTTGTAGTTTGGCTCCCTCAGAAAATCACTTTCCCAAAAATTCTCTCATTTGGAGAGAGTTGCTCACAGGCTTGAAAACCCGCCTCTTCAATACATGGGCCTGACAACTGGCCTCTTCAATCCCACAAGCTTGACAACTCATTTATTCATTTCAATGCTTAAGTCAACCAGTTACAGGTAAAGGTCAAGACAAAAATAGTGTTTAGTTAAGGAACATGTGATGGTAGAAACAACCTTTAGAGCATGGAACATATGCTTCTCATAACAAAAAGGTATGACACTAGCTCAGGTAGGTATAGGTGTGCTGTGCATCCTAGGAGGGATACAATTTACTGCTGATATTAGGAAAGGTACATGTAACTCATGAGTTCATGTAGGCTCTAGGAGTTCATGAATGATGCAGAGGTCAACTGATAGAGAGAATGGCTAAGTGCCCCCTAAACGGACTAATTTCCTCGACACTTATTTTCATGCTCCCTTGATGACATATGGATATCAAGGAGCTTGATTCTCTCCACTTGTAATTCATTCTCTTTTGCATGAGACTTAGGATAAAATAATTATCCTCACCATAATCTTTAGGAATAATATTATAATATTCCTTTGGCAATAAGCCCTCTCACTTAGCCCCCTTTCTAGGCTCTTAGTCCCTCCCTTCCCCTTCCTAGTGTAGTTTATTCCTCCATACTCTTTTATCATGGTTGGTCTATTATATTAATGATATGAGTGTTTAAATATACAAAAATAGGCTTATTGGCCTTTAGCATCTAGGCCCTCTAGCCTAATCATCACATAATATTTTTGACTTATAATAACCTAGCTCACCAGCCTATAAAACACATTTTCAATTCAACTGGGAATTTATCTTGGGGTATTAAATTCTCCTCCCCTTATTTATGGATTGTCCTCAGTGCATCTTATATACATATTACCATCAAAATTTTAAAAAATCTTCAAAAATATGCAGGTATTTTGCCCTCGTAGCTTCCTTGTTCTCCCAAGTTACATCCTCAGGATTGTACCACATCCATTGGACCTTTACTAGCTCTATGGCTCGATTCTAGAGTTGCTTTCTCTTCCGATCCAGTATGCACACCATATGCACCTAAAAAGCATCTTCTTGCTACACTTAAATCACATTCCAATCAATAACATGATTAACATCAGGTATATACTTTTTGAGAAATCATACATGGAATACATTATGAATAGAAATTGATGCATGTAATGCAAGGAAATATGCTACAGGCCCAATCCTCTCCAATTTTTCAAATGGACCACAATAACGAGCTTCCAACTTAGAACAATTTCCCAACTTTAGGGAACTTCTATTGGCCTTCCCTTTCAAGAACACATGGTCACCCACTTTAAATTCCATGTGAGTTATGCCCTTATCAACATAGCTTTTACACCTATCTTGAGAAGCCTTTAAATTCGTTTTTTTTTTTGACATCTTCTCTTCCATTTCCCTGAGTAATTTTGGTCCAACAACTACTCTATTTGCTGGGTTTTCCCAACTTATAGGTGTGTTTCACCTTCTTCCATAAAGTACCTCAAATGGGCTCATCTTTAGAGATGATTGGTACCCATTGTTATAAGAAAACTCTACCAAGTGTAGGTAGTCTTCCAATTTTGATGGTTTATCCATCACATACATCCTCAACATATCCTCAATCACTTGATTTACCATCTCTGTTTTCCCATTAGAGTCTAGATGATAAGTTGTGCTAAAATTCAAATTTGTTCCAAATACTTTAAAAAATCCTTTCCATAAATTTGATGTAAACTTTGCATCTCTGTTAGACAAAATTGTCTTGGGTATACCATGCAATCAAGAATTTTTCCTCATATAAATATAAACAACATTAGTTTCCTTGTGAGTGAGCTTCATTGGAATGAAATGGGCAGCTTTGGTAAGATTGTCCACCACTACCATGATATAATCATTCTACTTGATTTTTCTGGGAAGTTTGGTGATGAAGTCCATTGTTACCACTTCCCATTTCCACCCAGGGATGGGTAATGGATGCAACAACCCAACTGGGTGTCTATGCTCGGCCTTGAAATTTTGACACTCCAAACATTTGACAATGTACTCAACAACTTATTTCTTCATGCTTGGCCAATCATATTGGCTCTTGACAGTTGCAATAGTTTTTTGATACTCTGGGTGTCCAACATAAGGTACGTTATGCATTTCTCTCAATATCATGTTTTTCAATTCCTGAGAATTTGGTACATAAATTATTCTTATGTACATGATAATTTCATCATTTCCCAGCTTGTAGTCCTCAATTTTCTGCTACAAAATACCTTCTTGTAATTTTCCATTAATTCCATGTATTGCAAATCTGATTTTGCAGGCTCTAAGATTTTGTATTTCAAATTAGAGTGGTACATTCTAATGGCTATATCATGCAACTCATGCACTCTTCCACTGAGTGCATTGAACACCTTGTTCTCTTTCCCTTTGATATGTTTTATATCCAAGTCATATTCACTGAGAAATTCCAATCACTTGCTCTACCTGACATTTAGAGTTGGTTGTTCAAATAAATATTTCAGATCATTATGGTATGTCCTTAGCTCAAACCTTTTACCCATAAGGAAGTGCCTCCACTTCTTCAAGGCTTGCACTATGGCTTCCAACTACAAATCATGAGTGGCATAATGCCTTTCATGTTCCTTCAACTTCCTTGATTCATAACATACAACATACCCATTTTTACTAAGGACTCCACAAAGTCCTTATTTACATGCGTCTGTGCATACAATGAATTCTTCATTTGGGCCAACAATCCTTAGTATTGGAGAACTGGTTAATAATTGGTTCAATTTTTGGAAACTCTTTTCACACTCCAATGTCCACTGAAAATTCACTCCGTTATTTTGCAAGGAAGTGATCGAGTGTGCAATCTTTGAGAATCCTGCAATAAATATTTTGTAGTAGCCTGCAAGTCCCATGAAGGATATGACTTCTGTCACATTCTTAGGAGTTTTCCATCCTCTAATGTACTTAATATTTTCAGTATCCATTGCTATCCCTTCCTCAGATATGATATTCCCCAAATAATGAATTTGGTTATGATAAAATGAGTACTTGCTCAATTTGGCATACAACTAATGCTCCCTTAATACTTGTAATACCATCTTAAATTTTTTTTCATGCTCTTATTCTGACTTGGAATATATAAGAATGCCATCCAAAAATACTATGACAAACTTATCGAAGTAATCTCTAAAAATACCATTCATTAAACACATGAAGACAATTGATGCATTTGATAACCCAAATGGAACCACTATGACTCATAGTGACCATACCTTGTTTTGAAAGTAGTCTTGATGATTTCTTCATCTTTAATTCTTACCTGATGACAACCTGACCTGAGATCAATCTTGGAGAATATTTTTTCATTCTTCAACTGATCAAAGAGGTCATCAATCCTTGGAAAATGATACGTATTCTTTACAGTTACTTTGTTCAACTACCTGAAGTCAATACAAAGTCTCAATGTTCCATCCTTCTTCTTCACAAATAATACCAGAGCACCCCAAGGTGACACACTTGGGCGCATATACCCTTTCTTAAGAAGTTCTTCAAGTTCCAGTTGCAACTCCTTTAATTCTGTGGTACTCATCCTGTAAGGGGTCTTGGATACTAGAGCTACTCCAAACATAAGATTTATAGAGAAATCAATGTCTCTTTTAGGGGGTAATCCTGACATTTATTTAAATACATCCTCAAACTCCTTTAGGACTACATAATATTCAATATTTGACACCTTATCCTTAGGTGTTTCTTCCATATGATCTGCAAATATTTGACATCATTTTATGTAACATTTATTTAGTTGCAATGCTGAGATTTATCTAACATTTATTGCCTTAGGGATTCCATGCACTGTCCTTAGGTTCCCTTATTCATCTCCAAAAGTAAATGCTTTATTATAACAGTATAATATAGTATGGTGTTGGTACAACCAATCCATACCTATTATACAATCATATGAACCTAAAGGAAATATGTTCAAATCTTCCCTGGTGCTTTGTCTATGCATGTCCACTGAACATGACTTAACCATCTCGTTAACTTTTCTTTTGGCTCCGGTAGCTAGTTGCACCAACCAAGATTTTCCATGTTTTCTTCTTGGAAAATTAAATCTTTCCACCATCTTAGGATACATGTAACTATGACTAGCTCCTGAATCAATTGAAATTATAATGGTTTTGTTGTTGATAATACCTTTCAATTCAATGATGTGTGACTAAAACTCAGTTTGCATGTTGTCCAGGGCTACATAGATCCCGGGTACATTGCTTCCCATGTCCTCCACTATTTCAGCTTGTTGTATATTGTGAAAAACTCTCACTTTTTCACTTCTATGAGGAAAATCTCTATACTTATGATCTCCCTTACAACGCCAACATCGAATAGGTGGTGGCCTTGACCTTTTCCCCCTTGTCTCCATCGTTATGGGATCTCTATAAGTTGGTTGTTCCCGAGGACTATTTATGAAGAATGGTGGTTTATTCCCCTTCTTCCTCTATTCCATATTGTATTTCTTCTTTTCTTCCCAAGAGTTTTGGAAAGTTGGATTTCCTTTATGCTGATGATATAGGAATTTAGCTCGCCTCATGGTATCCTCCAAAATTTTGGGATCATCATATTGTATCTTGTCACCGATGAAGGATGGAAACCCACTCAAATACCTCTGAATCTTAATTGTCTCATCCTTGATGAAGGAGACATTAATAGTTCTAAAAACCTTCTTTCATATTCATCTATGGTCATACTCCCTAGCTTGAGTTCAAAGAACTCCTTCGTTTTCCTATCATAATATCTCTTAGTCAAGTATTTCTATTGAAAATACTTCTTGAATTCATTCCAAGTGAATTTTTTCTCTTTAATGTTCCGCACCTGCACAAGTTGGTCCCACTACATGGATGCCTTTCCCTTGAGATGATAGATATAAATTATTCCTTCTTCATGTGAAGAATAATTATGCAATTGAAAGTACTTTCTCATGCTTAGCATCCATGTCTCTACACATTCATCCTGCTTGTGCTCACCTTCAAATGTAGGAGGTTTGATTTTGTTCATTTCTCATTGTAGCTCATCCACCCCATACCTCTTATTATGCTTCCTGACAGGGGATGGACTTAAGCTACTATTTTATATCCTAGTGGAATTACTTGGGGATAAATGGTTATGTATTCTAACACTTATTTTTGTACCTTTCTCATCATGAGATCTGTGACTTTTTGATTTACTTGAGCCATTCTACTTATCAAATTTATTTTCTATTTTGTCCAAGCTCTATATTAAATTCATGTTGAATTTCTTCTACTTCTCCTTGGATTTCATAAGACTTTCATTATCAACTTTACGACTCTGGATATCTTTTTGCAGAATTTTAATGGTCTCTACCAAGTTCATGTTTTCTTCCTTTCCTTCTCCATGTCCATTTGAGTTTGTATATTCATTACCCATATGGAAATCCATCCATCTGATCCCATCTTCTTGTTTGTAATCCCCTTATGAAAATTCCATGATTCTGCACTTTGTGTTGACCCTGATCTGATCTATTTGTTTTTAACTCTGCAAAATGTGTAGCCAACAAAACTTTGTTAGGTTGATTACTTTAACAAATTTAGGAAATTATGTTTAAATCTAGTTCCAAAATACATCAGAATTCTTTGTTCTCCTTTTCCTAAAAGTTTCCTTCCCAGTTCAATATTTTGAGTGAGTAGTTATATTCTACTTTACAAGGTCCTTCCAACGCCTGCTTCCATGCTTAATTTTGAGTTTCGAGTAGGAAGTTATGAATATTTGAAAATTGTGCTTCCTGAGAGGTAATCCTTGTACAATTATTCTTCTTCTTTAGAGTCAAATTCACTCTTGGACTCATGTTGGATCCTCTCATAATTACACACGCATTCTTTACTTCTTTAGGTGTAGGTATGTACATTTCAGAAATCTGCAGACTCCTTCTTTAAGACCTTTTCTTTCTTCAAATTAAAAATTTCGAGCTCTAGACTTTTTTCTTCAGCTCTCAATCTCATGTGACCATGGGCTATAACCACGAGCTTAGAAGAAAATATATTATTTGAATATTTAGAAATTTGGGGCTCTGAAACTTTGGGCCTTGAAGGTTTTCATAGCATCACACTTTACTTCTCTCGAGTGCTGAATCGACGAAATTACGAACAGATTTTTCTTCAGAGATTTGGGGCTCCGATACTTCAGAACTTCAGGCTTTAGAGGTTTCAACTTTACCATACAACATTCCCTCCAAACATCGAAGTGGAAAAATATATGAATAGGGTTTTTGAACTACAGTGCTTTAGAGCTTTTGACTTCAGGGGTTCCTACAACATCACACCTTGATTTCCCCGAATGACGAATTTCCAAATCTTTCAATCTCATTAGAAACTCCACACTAGGGTGATATGTGGAAAAAGTATGGAGATGACACATGGCCCATTCTACGGGTGGAAAAATCCTGTATCAGGATGACATGTGGCATACATAAGTGGGTCCACATCACCCAAGGTGACGTCCTCATGCCACGTCACTCTGACGCTCCGGGACTTCGAGACCTTGAGTTTCAAAGGTTTCTTCTACAACACAATTCAAAACTCCCGAACGCCAAATTTATGAACTCCCGAACAAGCGTTCTCTAGAGATTTGGGACTTCGTAGCTTTGGGAATTCACAACTCTGTGCTTGGGAGAATTTCCAAACATAACACTACAAATCTCCCGAATGCCGAACTTCCGAACAAGTGCTCCCCAGAGATTCAGGAATTCGACGCTCCAAGACTTGTAAATTTAGAGGATCTCACACGAGAACACTTCAAAAATCCTGAACGCCGAATTTATGAACTTTTGAACAAGTGTTCTTTGGAACTTCGGGACTTCGGGACTCTAGGACTTCCAAATATTTAACATCAGCACACTTTAAAACATTTGAATGCTGAAATTCTGAACATGTGTTCCTTGGAGCTTTGGGACTCCGGTGCTCCAGGACTTCTGAAATTTGGTCTTCAGAGGATTTCACATTAGAACACTTTAAAACATTCGAATGCTAGATCGACGAACTCCCGACTAGATGCTTCTCCATAGATTCGTTACTATGGTGCTTCAGAGCTTCTCACTTCAGAGGAATTCTTATCACAACATGCAATTTTCTCCGAACGCTGAAGTGGACGGCTCTTTGGATTGTGCTCCTCTGGATTTTTGAGACTCCGACACTTCCGAGCTTCAGGCTTCAAAATATTTCATTGTTGATCACCACGCAACTTGTGAACTGCCTAGTGTCTAATCTTCCAAACACTTGCTAATCTGCGAACACATATTTCCCAACATGGACGGTTTGGATTTACTCCAAAGTTCAGGAATTCAAGACATTTTCCTCATGGAAACTTAAGGACTCGCTTCTCCCTGAGTGTCAAACTTCCAAACTTCCATGAGATCTATGGGTCACACTCGCTCGTGCACATATATGACAACTGGGATATGATCTTCTCAACTATGCATCACCTCTTGATCTTTGATTGATCCAATGGCTCAGATCTGTCCTTGGCCAAATCCAATGGTCAAGTACTCCTAGTGATCTACGACATAGATTCACTACAAGACTTCCGAGCTTTGGGGATTTTGCCTCCTTTTTGTCAATGAATTAAAAAAATTTGAGGCAACAAAGTCTGAAAGACTTGAGAGGTTAATCGTTGCACTCCTTTTCCCAGATCTGATGACCGTGAAGGATTCAGACATTTCCCAAACATATCCTATAACCATTGTGGTTTTCTAGACTGCTACACATCCTGAGCTTTCAAACATAGTTAAGGTGTGCTCTCAGTTCCCTTTTGACACTCATGGATGTTCTGAAACTCGATTTTTTTATATTTTGAAAAAAAATCTCTATGAAACTTTTTCTTCAATTTCCACTTACATGGCCCATCCATGCTTAGTGTTGAAAATCAGAGCTCTGATACAAAATTTTCACACACCCAGCCTTAAAACTGCTAGGTTGTTCCACAAAAAAACTCTTGCGGAATTGTATAAATTGTAACATCCCCAAACCACCTAGGTCGAGGCCATGGCACTTCATAAAAATAATAATTCCATATGTATATATATAACCTTAAACAAATAATTACATTCTTCCAATACATAGATTCATGCATAAATACCAATAAACTATATATGCAACATACACAGGAAAATCTCATAAACATAAGCACATGTATAAGTACACAACATGTAAATTAATATACAATTGATACCTATATTTTAGAGAAGATCACCAACTATGTGAAAAACTTCCACGATCCTCCCATCCTTAGACCACACTACTCAGAACTCTCAGTAGTGGGTCACCCCTGAGATGGGACTAAAATCCACCCGGGTAAAGGGTTCACTAGGCTAGGTTGAGACAATACAGACAACAAGAAGGATTTTTTCCCAGGAGCCAAATCAAACTACCAACCTATAGTCTCTCATTCTCAATATTCCTTTCCCACCCCAAGAAGTATGCCCCTTCTCCGCTCAACAATCCTTCAGCGACCCCACTTCCCTTCTAGGGATTCAACAACAAGACGAACATGAAGTCTCAGAGAATTGTATTTGTAGTTGGGCTCCCTCAAAAAATCGCTTTCCCAACAATTCTCTCACCTGGAGAGAGTTTCTCATGGGTCTAACAACCTGCCTCTTCAATACATGGGCTTGACAACCCACCTCTTTAATCCCACGGGCATGACAACCTGTTTCTTCAGTTCAATGCTTAAGTCAACCAGTTATAGGTAAAGGTGAAGACAAAAAAAACATTCAACTACAAAACATGTGATGGTAGAAACAACCTTCAGGGCATGGAACATATTCTTCTCATAACAGAAAGGTACAACACTATTTCAAGTAGGTACATGTGCAATGTGCATCCTAGGAGGGATACAATTTACTACTGATAATAAGAAAGGTACAAGTAACTCATGAGTGTGTGAAGGATCCAGGAGTGCATGAATGATGCAGAGGTTGAATGATGGAAAGAATGGTTGAGTGCCCCCCAAGCAGACTAATTTTCCCCAAGAGAGAAAAGCTCGAGACCCAACTTGTTATACTCGGACCTCGTTAGGGACATGCACTGAAAAATGATAAAAAACAACCTACTCTGACACCACTGATCCATATTTTTCAGCATGAAATGAGAGTAGAGATATAACACATAAATATACAAATATATTGGAAGAGAGCCAATAATATAACATGGATATATCGGATATATAAAAAGAGGCACTGATATACAATAATACACAATTTCTATTAATGAATGAAATGTACAAAACTGTAGAAATACAGAGTGAAAGATTTGCTAGAATGATGACAACTTATCTCTAAGAAGAGATGTGAAAGATACTCACATTCACAAGAAGATGATTAAAATGAGGCTCTAAAGACATTTTTAACATAAATAAAATACAAAACCCTAACCCCGGAAGATGAAAAGCCAATAGTTTTGTGGACATTGTTTTGGGTAATTTGGTGTATCAACTTCTCGAGGGCGTAACTTTGTCATACATTCTCCATTTGGAGTGCATGATATCTCGTTGGAAAGGTATTGTCAAGGATATTCATTTTGGGGACCCAATCAGAGCCTTTTTTCATCATTGAGATGATCGATCCCTAAAAAAAATCATTTAGAATCTCAAAATGGCCCGGGAAGTTTAGGAACCGAAAAACTCCTAAAAATAGTAAATTGCCAGAAGGCTGCTTTGAGCCAGTTGGAATAGGTGGGTGGCCATCGATATCCACCTGGATCATTCCTCCCTCCTTAGGAAGAAATGGTCTCCATTTCTTTGAGTTCTCGGGGGAGAGGGAAAATGATTTGTTGAATTTGCATCTTGATGATTTGCTTTCCTAGCTGGAGAAGTTGTGTTGCCTAGCTTACTGAAGGTTGTCACAAACATGTGGCTGGAAGGGTTGGAACTTTTTAGCCAGTCCGACTACATGAGATGCATATGTATAGAAGGAATCCTTTTTCTTTGCTTCAATCTTGTCGATCTTCTTCTGCTGGAAATAAGGTTCTTGGACTAAAGATGTAGTGGTTACATTGTTCTTTTGTTCACCTTTTGAACAGAATGTGAAGAAGATGAATTTTGTAGTATGAGATACTACCTTGTGGAATTGTTTAGGTGGGATAGTAGTTGGAACTACTTCTATTATCCTTCATATATGACCCCCCATAGTAACAATGACATTACGGGGTCGAGACTCATAAATAACATGACGCTTCCACATATATGGTTGGCTCAATAGAACATTACAGACATATAGTGGGGAAAATTTACATAATACCTCATCCTTGAAGGGATGGATGTCATATGACAATCAACACTATTGGCTGACATAGAGATCTTGTCCCTGGTGAAGCCACCTGGTGTTGTATGGTTGTGGGTGTGGTGTTGTCGACAATCCCAATTGTTCGACAAACTCTTCTAAAATGAGGTCCTTCTAGCTTCCACTATCAACAATGAAATGCAATGGGGTCCCCTTCACCCACATCAATGAATTAAAAATGCACTCCCCCTCTTCAGGATCTGTCAGTTCTTCTGGTTGAATTGTTGTGGTCGCTACAGTAGTAGTGGGGTCTACGTTGATGATCTGTCTTTTTCCATTATTTTCTGAGTCAAATTCTCAATCAGGGTTTGGCTCCTTGTCTTTGATTTCAACGACCAATGACTGTTTTGAGCGACATTCATCGATGTTGTGCCAAAATATTTTGTTGAAATCACACCATTTTCCAGTGTCCTTCTTCATCTTTCTATTACCCTTCTTTTCCTATGGTTTTGACTGGTTTTTTGAAGGATGGTTGTTAGGGCCATCTTTACCATACTTTGGTTGTTGTGGATTTGTAGACCCAAACTCTTTATTATTCTAGTGCTTATGATTCTGCTCGATTTTAACAACATATCGATAAGGAACACCTTGTAATGAGATTTCCAGAAAAATCCATTTCAGTTTGGAAGTATATATGTACATCCCTGTTGATGGGTGTTTATGACACATTGTCAATGGAAAGGATAGATCCAGACCCGGGTTGTCTATTTAACCCAAGTCATTTGGTATGATCTAACCTGATGGGTTTTATGGCTCCTTTAGCCAGCTCAGATCCTAAAAATCACTAAAGGAAATAAACTAACTAGACATATGATTCTAACAATCAACACATTAATTACAAATGTTCAACTAAGAGTGTTAATGTACAATGATTATATGCAATTTACAAGGTTTGAATAAAACCTTGCGAAAGTAGTTGTTTGAGATAATGTTTCTAAACAAGATTAAGTATGAAAAGAACTTATTCTAATGCTCTAAATACCAAAAAAAAAATGAATGAGTAATATTGTAAATGATATAATGAAAATAGACAAAGCAAATTAACGTTTAAATGATGCAATCACTATTCATTCAAAAATCAACAAATTAAATAAATAATAAGCTAACTAACCTCTCGTTGATCAACAATACTAAGTAAAATTCATCTCTCAGTATTTGTATGAGCTCCTCTTTACCCGTGTCAAGTGTAAACCTATGACAAAATAAAGCATAATACTTCCTGAAGAAACTCAAAGAAGTCTTTTATATTCCAGAATGAGTTTATGATGACAGAAAGACAAATAAATTTTATCTCATGTGACTTTAAAATTTCCAATAGCTAAAAGTGAAATAAACTCCAACTCTGAGCAAGTGGTATTATCAACTATCCAACATTAGACGTAAACTCAAAATATATCAATATATAATCAACCACATATACTAAAGGAACCAAAATATAATGAACCATATAAATGGAAACATAACATGAAAAAATATATGTAGAACAGTCTAAAGCTAGTTCAATACAAATAAATTTTCATATTCAGAAATTATATGAGAAATGATATTAAGATTGCACAGTCTACAAAAGGACAAAAGCCAAAGAATAAACTGTATCCCATATAGTTTCAGTATAATAAGTTCATGATAAGGTCCAAAATGAATTTTTGGGATAATAGACTCTTAAAAATTGAAAACAATAATACATAAATGATAGCAATTAACCATGTATTGATAAAACAAGCTAAAGTTAATTTAAATCGATGCATACTTAATTACTCAAAGAATATGAAGATATTATAATGAAACAAAACCATTTTACTCACAGGACAAAAACCATTAAGCAACCTGGAATTCCATATTCTTTGAAAATACTGGTCCATCCTCTCAAAGATTCCAACCATCTGTTACTCCATTTGAAAAGAAAAAGCTTACAAAAGAAATAATATACAAAAAAGAAAGAATACAAATACTCCTCTCAATTTCTTCTGGATCTTCTTGGCTCTGAACTTTCTCATATATTTGTGCAATGAATGAGTAGTCTGGGCGTCACTAATAATTTCCGCCACTTGAAATTTGCCTCGTAAAGAGACACAAATAACTCTCAAATCATGCATTTGTTTGGAAAAATTCTCTAGTGAAATCTAAATGGGTCCATTATGCAGATGGGTTTTCAATCATTTCTTCAGATTCCTTACGGTTTGACTGAAACAAGTCCCACAAAATCGATTGTATGTTCTTGAACGTATTTCCAAATCTTATCTATTGTTGCTCATAAATTATTTGCAACAATCCAATATTATTTTTGGATCAATTATCTTGAATGTATTTAGATAATAAAATCAAGCCATGATCAGATCCGTACCAAATAATTGATAATAGAAAGCTGTGAAACAAAAAGAAACCAAATTAATAACCTAAAAATTCTTAATAAAACAAAATCTAGAACAATAAAATTAAAATGATTTTAAACTAACTATAAGTTCTAAACAAACATTGTTTTTATTTTTCTTTCAAATATGATCTTAAAATTCTAGAATCTTCAAGTTGATGGAGAGGAGAAAAATATTGATTTTGGGTTTTCACAAAATCAAACAAATGATAGATAATTCTTTTAATTTTAACTTTAATTTTAATTTTGAAATGAGATGCAAACTGACAAACGAATTTAATTAATTAAACCTACCAAATGATTTTTTGAAAATGATTGCTAATGAGAAAAAGATGAAAACATAATCATAATTTAAATGAAAGTAAATAGTTGATAAAAACTAATGTTTTCGTTTAAATTAAGATTTCTATGTTCGTCTCTCCCTCATTCAAATTGATCAAATGTGAACAAATTCCATAGAAATGATGTGCCACAATAAACATTCTTCCTATAAAATCATTGTTATTAATCGAAGTCTTCAACCAAGCCATTCTCATAGCAGATAAATTCAATAAGGAAGAGTTAATAACAAATTCCCAAATTATGAAGCTCATCCATCAACATCAAAACTCTGTAGAAAGAAAAACAAAATGGCATTTGAATTTCATGAAACTCAAACCCAAAAAAATAAAAGAATAGAAAATCAAACCAACCTCGAAACAAAGAAAGCCAATACCAATCCAATCAAGTAAAAGGGAAAAAACGAAGAATCCAAGTAAAATTTTGAGGGACCCTAGATTTTGATTAAAAATAAAGAAGGGGGTTGTTGGGGCCCAACAAGCCCCATGGTATTTAAGAACCAAATTTCTCTTGGAGTCTTTGATACCCAACTTGATGTGAAAGGTATGGAAGGTATTGGTGAAATCAGGAACTGCTTTGCACCGCTCTTGCCACATTGTGGTCCATCTCATGTATTGGTCATCATAGTTTCCAACAGACTAATATTGTTCCTTGATTGCATCCACAAAATAATCCCAAGTGGGATCGACCCCATATATTCCATACTCCTCTATATAATTTTTCTTCCACTAAGTTTCCCACCAATGTTTGACATGGGGGAGAGCCATAAGGAGTGCGAAGGTGATCTTTTCCCTGTCGGAGAAATTATGAACAAAGAAATAACCTTCTAGTAGAATTAACCAATTTTTAGGGAATCCACATCTATCTTTCCTTCAAATACGAGAATATCAAAATCAACTTGTACCTTGAAAGACGAGGTTCCTCCAAAGTGGCCGCTTGATGAATACGCTCCTGTTTTTATTGGTAGGCATTGAAGGATGTGGGAAAAATTCTCCATCATTTCGTCCCTCTGTTGCGTGAGAGATTTCTCAAGAAACATATGAAGAGAATATTATGCTTTGTCATTTTTATTTTCTTCCACCATCGAGGGTTTCTTGGGTGTGTGAGAGTGATTATCCTCAAGAGAGACAAGATCTAGATCCAACTTGCTATACTTGGACCTCGTCGGGGACATGCACTGAAAAACGATCAAGAGCATCCTCCTCTGATACCACTGATCTGGATTATTTTCGGCACGAAATGAGAGTGAAAATATAACATATAAATATACATAGATATTTCAAGAGATACAATAATATAACAAAGATATATAAGATATATAACAAGAGGTGCAAATATACAGCAATACATAATTTATATTAATGAGCGAAATGTACAAAACTGTAGAAATATAGAGTGAAAGACTCGCTAGAATGGTGGTAGTTTATCTCTGAGAAGAGATGTGACGGATACTCGCGTTCACTAGAAGATGATTACAATGAGAATCTAAAAAAAAATTGAACATAAAGAAAATCCAAAACCCTAACCCCGTAATATGAAAATCCAATAGTTTTGTGGACCCAATTTTGGGTAGTTTGGTGTATCAACTTCCCAGGGGTGTAACTCTGGCATTCGATCTCCGTTTGGGGCAAAAAATAGCTCGTTGTAAAGGTATTTTTGAGGAGATTATTTTTTGGGTATAAATTAAAACCTTTGTCCATATATGAGGTGCTATATCATGAAAAAACGTCATTTAGGCCCTCAAAATGGCCCCATAATTTTAAGAACCAAAAAACTGCTAAAAATAATAAATTGCGAGAAGACTATTTTGAGCCAGCTGGAATAGGTGTGTGGCCACTGATATCCACCTAGATAAATCCTCCATCCTTAGGAATAAATGGTATCCATTTCATTGAGTGCCCGGGGGAGAGGGAACAGTGTGTGTTGAAGCTGCATCTTGATGAGTTGCTTGCCTTGCTGGAGAAGTTGCATTGCTTAGCTTGTTGAAGGTTGTCACGGACTTGTGGATGGAAGGGTTGGAAATTTTTAACCATTATGGCTACATGATATGACTGTATGCAGAAGGAATCCTTTCTCTTTTCTTCAATATTTTCGACCTGCTTTTGGTGAACAAAAGGTACTTGGATTGAGGCTACAATGGTTGCGGTGTTCTTCTGTTCACCTTTTGAACAATATGTGAAGACATTGAATTTTTTAGTGTGAAATACTACCTTGAGAAACTATTTAGGTGGGTAAATAGTTTGAACTTCCTCTAGTATCCTATAGAGATGAACCATATAGTAACAATGAAACTCTAGGGATGACACTCATAAATAAAATGGCGCTTCCACATATCTAGCTAGCATAATAGAATATCACAAACATACAGTGGGGAAACATCACATAATACCTCATACTTGAAGGGATGGATGCCGTATAACAATCGACACTGCTGGATGACACAAAGATCTCTTCCCTGGTGAAGCCACCCAATGTTGTATGGCTGCGGGTGCGATGTTGTCAACAATACAAATTGTTTGATGACCTTTGAAGAGATGAGGTTCTTCTGGCTTCTGCTATCAACAATAAAATGCAGTGGGGTCCCCTTCACCCACATCTATGAATGAAAAAGTAAGTCCCCCTCTTCACGCTGTGTTGGTTCTTTTGGTTGAATTGTTGCAGTAGTGACAGTAGAAGTCTACGTCGATGATAAGTCTTTTTCCATTATTTTTTGAATCAGAATCCAAATCATGGTTCAAATCCTTGTATTTGATCTCGACCACCAATGACTATTTTGATCGACATTCATCAGTGTTGTGCAAGGGGATTTTATGGAAATCACACCATTTTCTAGTGTCCTTCTTTGTCTTTTCATTACCCTTCTTTTCTCGTGGCTTGGAATGGTTTTCTAAAAGTTGGTTATTAGGGTCGTCTTTACCATAATTTGGTTGTTGGAGGTTTGTAGACCCAAAATCCTGCTTGTTTTGGTGCTTAAATTTCTGCTCGATTTTAACATCATATCAATAAGCAACACCTAGTAATAAGATGTCCAAAAAATCTGTTTTAGTTTGAATGTATCTATGTAGATCCCCACGGTATTTCAAAACTAAATGTTGCTCAGAGTCTTTGATACCCACCTTGATGCATAAGGTATGGAAGGTATTGGTGAACTACGACATTGGTTGGCCCCTCTCTTGCCGCAGTGTGGTCCATCTCATGTACTGGTCATCATAGTTTCCAATAGGGTAATATTGTTCCTTAACTTCATACACAAAAAAATCCCAAGTGGGATCAGCCTCATATATTCCATAATCCTTTGTGGAAATTTTCTCCCAGTAAGTTTCCCAACAATTTTTGACATGGGGGAGAGCCTTAAGGAGTGTGAAGGTGATCATTTCCCTGTTGGTGAATTATGAATAGAGAAATAACCTTCTAGTAGTTTTAACCAATTTTAGGGAATCCACATATATCTGTCCTTCAAATACTATAATATCAAAAGTAACTTGTACCTTGAAAGGTGAGGTGCCTCCAACGTGGCCACTTGATGAATATGAACCTGTTGTTATCAAAAGGTGTTGAGGTATGTGGGTAAAATTCTCCATCATTTCATCCCTCTGTCACATGAGAGCTTGCTCAATAAACAAATGAAGAGAATTTTCTTCTCCGTCATTTTTATTTTCTTCCGCCATGGATGGTTTATTGGGTTTGTGAGAGATATTTTCCTCGAGAGAGAGACAAGTTCGAGACAACTTGCTATACTTGGACCTCGTTGTCGAGGGCATGCACCAAAAAATGATCAAGAGAAGCCTGCTCTGATACCACTGATTTGGATTATTTTCCGCACGAAATGAGAGAGAAGATATAACACAGAAATAAACAGAGATATTGTAAGAGAGATAATAAAACAAAATAGATATATCATATATATATATAAAAACAAACACATATATACAGTAATACACAATTTCTATTAATGAGTGAAACGTACAAAACTATAGAAATACAGAGTGAAAGACTCGCTAGAATGGTGGAAGCTTATCTTTGAGAAGAGATGTGACGGATACTCACATTTTATAGAATATGATTACAATAAGGCTCTAAAGGCATTTTGAAAATAAAGAAAATCCAAATCCCTAACCCCATAAGATGAAAATCCAACAATTTTGTGGACCATGTTTTGGATAGTTTGGTGTATCAACTTCCTAGGGTGTAACTTTGGCATTTGATCTCTATTTGGGGTACACAATAGCCCTTTGAAAATGCATTGTCGAGGAGATTCATTTTGAGGGATCTATGAGTGACTTTTACCATCATTGAGGTCCTTACTCCTTGATCATGGAAAAAAATCATTTAGGCCCTCAAAATGTCCCCAGAAGTTTAAGAACCAAAAAATTGCTAAAAATAGTAAAATACTAGAAGATTGTTTTGAGACAGTTGGAATAGGTGGGTGGCCATTGATATCCACATAGATAAATTCTATGTCCTTAGGGAAAAATGGTATCCATTGTGTTGAGTGCCCAGGGGAGAGGGAAAATCGTTTCTTGAATCTGCATCTTGATGAGCTTCTTTCCTTGCTAGAGAAGTTGCATTACTTAGCTTGTTGAAGGCTTTTATGAACCTGTGGCTTGAGGGTTGGACCTTTTTAACTAGTATCGCTACATGAGATGATTTTGTGTAGAAGGGATCCTTGTGATTTTCTTCAATCTTGTCGACCTGCTTCTGCTGGAAAAAAGGTGCATGTACTGAGGCTGCAGTGATTGCAGTTTTATTATGTTCACCTTTTGAACAGACTGTGAAGAAGCTAAATTTTTCAGTGTGACATACTACCTTGCGATGTTATTTAGGTGGGACATTAGTTTGAACTACCTCTGGTATCTTGTAGTGATTACCCCCAGAGTAACAATGACACTTTGGTGTCGAGACTCATAAATAACATGACACTTCCACATATATGGCTGGCCCAACAGAACATAAAAAAAATCCAGTGGGGAAACATCACATAATACCTCATCGTTGAAGGGTTGTATGCCATATGAAAATCGACACTGTTGGTTGACACAAATATCTCTTCGCTAGCGAAGCCACCTGATGTTGTATGGTTGCAGGTGTGATGTTTTCGACAATACCAATTGTTTGACGACCTTTGTTGAGATGAAGTTCTTCTGTCTTCCACTATCAACAATAAAATGTAGTGGGGTTCCCTTCACCCACATCTGTGAATGAAAAAGTAGCTCCCCCTCTTTAGGATATGTCGGTTCTTCTGGTTGAATTGTTGCATTCACGACAGTAGTAGTGGGGTCTGCGTCAATGATATGTATTTTTCCATTACTTTCTGAATCAAATTCCAAATCAGGTTTGGGCTCCTTGTCTTTGATATCAACCACCAATGACTATTTTGAGCAAAATTCATAAGTGTTGTACCAGGGGTTTTTATGGAAATCACACCATTTTCCAGCATCCTTCTTCATCTTTCCATTACCCTTATTTTCTTGTGGATTGGATTAGTTTTCTGAAAGATGGTTGTTAGGGCCATCTTTGCGATACTTTGGTTGTTGGAGGTTTGCAGAATCGAACTCCCACTTGTTCTGGTGATTAAATTTCTGCTCAATTTTAATAGGAGATCGATAAGAAACACCCAATGATGAGATGTCTAAAAAATCCATTTCAGTTTGAATGTATCTCTGTAGAGCCCCACGATATTTCAAAACCAAATTTCACTTAGAGTCTTTGATACCCATCTTGGTGTGCAAGGTATGGAAGGTATTGGTGAAATCTGACACTGCTTGTCCCCTCTCTTGCCACAGTGTGTTCCATCTCATGTACTTGTTATCATAGTTGTCAAAAGGGTAATATTGTTCCTTGACTATATCCACAAAAAAATCCCAAGTGGGCTCAACCTCATATATTCCAGACTCCTCTATGGAAATTTTCTCTGGATAAGTATCCCACCAATGTTTGACATGGGGGAGATCCGTAAGGAGTGTGAAGGTTATCTTTTCTCTGTCATAGAAGTTATGAACATAGAAATGACTTTATAGTAGATTTAACCATTTTTCTAGGGCATCCACATCTATTTATCCTTCAAATACGAGAATATAAAAATTAAAAAGTACCTATAAAGGTGAGGTGCCTCCAAAGTGACCACTTGATGAATACACACATGTTGTTATTGGCAGGAATTGAAGGATGTGGGAAAAATTCGCCATCATTTCGTCCCTCTATCGTGTGAGAGCTTGCTCAAGAAACATATTAATATAATATTATGCTCCATCATTTTTCTTTTCTTCCACCATGGAGGGTTTCTTGGGCATGCGAAAGTAATTTTCCTCAATAGAGACAAGATTGAGACCCAAGTTGCTATACCTGAACCTCGTCGGGGACATGCACTGAACAATTATCAAGAGCAACCTACTCTGATACCACTGATCCAAATTATTTTCAGCACAAAATGAGAGAGGATATATACCATGGAAATATATAGATATATTGCAAGAGAGACAATAATATAAGAGAGATATATCATATATATAACGAGAGGCACAAATATACAGTAATACACAATTTCTATTAATGAGCAAAATGTACAAAACTATAGAAATACATAGTGAAAGCCTCACTAGAATGGTCGCAAGTTATCTATGAAAAGAGATGTGATGGCTACTCACATTTTCAATAATATGATTACAATGAGGCCCTAAAGGCCTTTTGAACATAAATAAAATCCAAAACCCTAACCCCAGAAGATGAAAAGTCGACAATTATGTGGACTTTGTTTTGGGTAGTTTGGTGTATCAACTCCTTGGGGGCATAAATTTGGCATATGATATCGATTTGAGCTACACGATAGCTCATTGAAAAGGTATTATTGAGGATATTCATTTTGGGGGCTTGATCCAAATGGATCCAAGAAGGCCTAAAAATCAAAGTTCTTATAATTAGATGAAACTAGCACCATTGCGTCGGGCTCATCACGCCAATTCTAGACATATCTATATATATATATATTTTTTCTGAAAATGGACACCATATGCGAAAGTTATCACGTTCTGATCGATTTGCAAAATAGAAAAAACAAATTCAAAGCCAATAGTTAATAGGCCGTACCACTGACGTCAGTAATACGTCACCATGGCGTGCCAGGTGACGTCATGAGGGACACATGGTAGCACCAGGAGATGACATGTGGCAGGGATATTTAGCATTTTCAAGATGAGTTGGCATAATATGGATTTGACACGTGGACTGTACCAACACTAATGTGGAGTCCATACGCTAACATGGCCCAATGAATGTCCAACACGTGGAAGTACATATGAAAGGTGGAAGTGATGTGGAACTGACTGAGGGGATAAATGTATAGTACGAAATCATGACATGGCACCAGGTGGAAGGATCCAGGATTGACATGTTTCATATGGCACTGATTGGGAAGAATCTTTGGCAAGTTGACATGGCGGTCCACTGGGCATCTGACTGTGTGTACGGAGGCCAATCTAGAGGTGACACATGGCCCAATAATAGGCTTCCATGTGTCACCTCAGATATGGCCAATGTGGGCTGGTTCAAAATTTTGTTTCACCATCGGTGGAATTGAATCCCTAACCTTCGGGCATGGGCAATGGTGTAACAAACAAGCTCCAACCGACCGAGCTACATGATAGCACTTAAAACCTATGTGACTCATTTGCATTTTTTTGTGGTGGTTGCAAAGGTTTGGGGATAAGCCCCAGTCAGAGGGTGTTGGCCCAGAGATATGGCTTGACCAGAAAACTAGGCACTAGTCCACGACCACATGCCCATCCACACAACTAGGTGTCAGATGGGAAGGGGCTCGACCAAAGATTTAGGGCACATGGGGCTTAAGCGCTGGACACATGACACACCCATATGAACAAGATCCTGAAGAAAGGGGGATGGCATGGTAATGTTTCCCGAAACATGGGTTTTCAACCTTATTATAAAGATTTGAATTATTATTAGCTCGATTTTTGGAGGATTTGTCCCATTTTTGCGGATCAGAGCATGTTTTAAGGAAATATCTTGGGGGGAAGTTGGGAGATGACCCCCAACTCCAAATATATAAGAATCAAATGTTTTTGATAGCATGAGGAGGTTTAAAAACAACATAATCCTGAAGAATTTGAAATCTTAAGCCATTTTTATACAGGGAAGCCATTGAGGAAGCAAACTTTGGAGGCCATTTCTAGGAGCTACGCTCAGCCTTTTTCAGTGTCGTTGGTTGTGTTGGATTATTGAGGTCGATATGAACACCACTAGAACAATTTGTAATCCATTTGAGATACTTATGATGTAATTTTGTAGCATTGAATATTAATAAGAAAGCCTCCCCCACTGAGACAAAGTCCTGGACACGTAGGCAGTCTTGCCAAACTTCGTTAACAATATTGGTGTTATGGTTTGTTATTCTTAATGGTTAATTTCTGTTCTATATTTTTTATGATGGCTGCAATATCCCTTCATTAAGATCTCCTTCCTCATTTAATATTTTGAACGATAGTTTAACACATGCTTAAAACTCAACCAAGTCTTTTAAAGATCATTTTTGGATCAAGTGGTATCAGAGTAGGTTGACAATTGGTTGTTTGAGTTTGCATGATTACGAGGGAAAATCTAAGTTGTGGTGAAGGTGAGCTTGTAGAAGGATATCCTAAGATTATATCGAGAAAGAGGTCATGTCAAAGTGAAAATATGGCATCTGAAGAAGGAATATCTCAGAACGAGATATAGTTTCAAAAGACTTTATCACCATGTTAGAGATGGTAAAGGTCTTATATGATGATTACTTGGAACAGAAGAGGCCTTTTCAAGGGGAATATTCAAAATAAGACAAAAACGAAGAAGGAGAGGACCCTCCTAAAACTCCTCCTTCACCTCATTCATCTCCATCTTCTTCTTCTTCAAGTACAAGTTCAAATTCTACCGTAAGAAAACATTCTCATAAACATAAACATGATATGCCATTACTTAAGCTTGATGTAAAATTCAAATGTCCCATGTATGATGGGGAAGTCAATGCTGAGAGGCGTGATAAATGGGTTAGATAGATGGATGTTTATCGCAGTGTGAACCAAATAAAATATGAGGCAACCGAAATCAAATTGGCATCGCTTTGTATTGAAGGAACATCACTCATATAGTGGTAGACTAAGTTGCAACATAGTACTCAACAAGTTGGTAATGTATTTCTATCATGGAAAGATTTTGTTTTTGCAATTAGAAAGCAGTTTTCTCCTTTGGTTTATAAGAAAAAATCTTTAATTGAATGGAAAAGTCTTAAACTAAGAAAATGGCAAATGGTTCAAGAATACACAGATGAATTTTGTAAGATGGAATTAATGTTAAATATTCCATTACATACACAATAAACTCTTATGAACTATATAAGAGGTTTACCTACACAGATTCATAACACTGTATTTATGTTTGGACCTACTAATCTTAATGAGGTTTCTATTCAAGAAATGTATATTGAAGTAGGGAAAATAAGAGTTGGTGTAACATGGGAATCGTCTTCAAGGAAAGAATACAAAAGAAAGGGGAACGAAAAGAAATAAAATTCAGTGACAATGAAGGAAGAAAAGCTCTCTTGCAAGCATTACAAGAAATAAGAGCATGATGATGACCATTGTTGGAAATTTCACCCAGAGAAGGGACCCAAGTGGTTCAAAGAGAAGAAAGGGAGGCAAATAGTTGCAACAACATCATGACCAACAAACTTGAGATATGATTAAGATGATGAGACTAAAATCAAAATAGTTGGCTTGACAGGTAAAATTGGTGATGGTTATGATTCTAGAAGTAAATTGTTACATATAAGGGTCACAATAAAGCATACTAAGATCAACACATTGATATATAGTGGATCTCAGTCTAACTTAATTTCATAAGAAGTGGTTAAGAAATTGGGATTAAAGAATAAGATGCATAAAAAACTCTATTCACTTAATTGGATAAGCAAAGATCACACATTTCCCATAACAAAGCAATGTATCATAAAATTTGCAATTACATCTAAATATGTGGATGAAGTAACATGTGATGTGGTGCCACTAGAAACATGTGGAATGGTCTTAGGAAGCCCTTATTTATATTATCGCAAATAAATCTTCTACAGGGAACAAAATAAATATCATTTAACTAAAGAAGGAAATGAGTATATTGTGCATGCTCATCACATAAAATCAAATCAATCTCTTCAAACAATGGAACAATTAAGGAAGGAAACTTATGCAAACAACACACCTATAATTGTGCCAATTAAAGCAATTGATCTTAAGCATGAACATGAGATGGTTGTAGGATGGGAATTATTCATACTTTTCTTCAATATAAGTTAAAGTCGTGCAAGCACATCAAACATATTGGTTCATTTGCAGTCATATTTATGATGTTATCGTTGCTAATGTTTTCTACATGGATGGTAGTGGATTTAGTATGATGTGAACGAGTTCAAGTGGCTAACAATATGCTTTCAATTGTCATGGTTATTATGCAATTGATTATGATGCGATAGGTGCACATGAAAATTTTTAAAGACAAAGGATAAGTGGGTAGGCCTATCCCACACTTGATGACTGGTTAATATCCTTTTGGAGGACCAAAAGGTCTTAGTGGGGAGGCATGATCCAAATGGATCCTGGAAGGCCTAAAAATCAAAGTTCTTGGAATTAGA
>JZKD02S0295347.1:12241-41287 GCA_000966675.3 Picea glauca | reverse complement strand
ACAGAGTGAAAGACTCGCTAGAATGGTGACAACTTAATTATGAGAAGAGATGTAACGAATACTCACATTTGAAATAAGATGATTAAAATGAGGCTCTAAAGACCTTTTTAACATAAATAAAATCCAAAACGCTAACCCCAGAAGATTAAAATCCAACAATTTTGTGGACCCTATTTTGGATAATTTGGTGTATCAACGTCCCAAGGGTGTAGCTTTGTCTTATGGTCTCCATTTGGGGAACACAATAGCTCATTGGAAAGGTATTGTCAAGGAGATTCATTTTGGGGGCTCAATCAGGTCCTCATAATTTCATTCAGATGATCAATCCTAAAACCACTTCATTTAGGTCGTGAAAATGTCCCAGAAGTTTAGGAACTGAAAAACTACTAAAAATAGTAAATTGCCAGAAGACTATTTCGAGCCAGTTGGAATAGGTGGGTGGCCACCAATATCCACCTGGATCAATATTCCCTCCTTAGGAAGAAATGGTCTCCATTGCGTTGAGTTCCCGGGGGATAGGGAAAATCGTTTGTTGAATCTGTATCTTGATGAGTTGCTTTCCTTATTGGAGAATTTGTGTTTCTTAACTAGTTGAAGGCTGTCAGAAATATATTGATGGAAGGGTTGAACCTTTTTAACCAGTTTGGATACATGAGATGACTATGTGAAAAATGAATCCTTTCACTTTGATTCAATCTTGTTGACCTTCTTTTACTAGAAAGACGGTGCTTTGATTAAGGCTGCAATGATTATGGTGTTCTTCTATTCACCTTTTGAAAAGACTATGAAGAAGACCAATTTTTTAGTATGAAATACTACCTTGCAACACTGTTTAGGTGGGACATTAGTTGGAACTAGCTCAGGTATCCTTCAGAGATGAACCCCCAGAGTAATAATGACACTATGGGGTTGAGACTCATAAATAACATGACACTTCTACATATATGGTTATCCCAATAAAACATCGTACAAATCTAGTGGGACAACATTACATAATGCCTCATATTTGAAGGGTTTGATGCTATATGACAATTGACACTGCTGGTGGACATGAATATCGCGTCCCTAGTGAAGCCATCCGATGTTGTATGGATGTGGGTATGGTGTTTTCAATAATCCCAATTGTTTGAGGACCTCTATTGAGATGAGTTTCTTATGGCTCCTGCTATCAACAATAAAATGCATTGGGGTCCCCTTTCACCCACAGATGTGAATGAAAAAGGTGCTCCTCCTCTTCATCATCTACCTATTCTTCTGGTTGAATTGTTGTGGTTGTGACAGTAGCAATGGGGTCTACATCAATGACATGTCCTTTTCCATTATTTTCTAAATCATATTTTGAATTAGGGTTTGACTCCTTGTCTTTGATATCGACCACGAATGAATTTTTTTGGCGACATTCATTGATGTTGTTCCAAGGGATTTTGTGGAAATCGCACCATTTTCTAGTGTCCTACTTCGTCTTTCCGTTACCCTTATTTTTCTGTGGTTTGGATTGGTTTTCTGAAGGCTAGTTATTAGGGTCATCTTTACCATACTTTGATTGTTGCGGATTTGCAGAACCAAACTCTCGCTTGTTCTAGTCCTTAAATTTATTCTCTATTTTAACAACATATCGATAAGAAACACCTAGTGATGAGATGTCTAGAAAATCCATTTCATTTTGGATGTATCTTTGTAGAGCACCACGATATTTCAGAAACAAATTTATCTTAGAGTCTTTGATGCCCAGTTTTATGTGCAAGGTATGGAAGGTATTGGTGAACTCTGACATTACTTGGCCCCTCTCTTTCGGTAGTTTGGTCCATCTCATGTACTGGTCATCATAGTTTCCAACAAGAAAATATTGTTCCTTCACTAGATCCACAAAATAATCCCAAGTGGGATCAACCCCATATATTCCATAATCCTCTGTGGAACATTGTTCCTAGTAATTTTCCCACTAGTGTTTGACATGGGGGAGAGCCTTAAGGAGTGTGAAGGTGATCTTCTCCTTGTCGGAGAAATTATGAACAGATAAATGACCTTTTAGTAGATTTAACCATTTTTTAGGGCATCCGCATATATCTGTCCTTTAAATACAAGAATATCAAAATTAACTTGTACCTTCAAATGAGAGATGGCTCCAAAGTGGACTCTTAATGAATATGCACTTGTTGTTATTGAAAATTTTTGTAAGATGAGGGAAAAAGTTTCCATCATTTTGTCCCTCTGTCATGTGAGAGCTTGCTCAAGCAACATATGAATACAATATTTTTTCTATCGTTTTTCTTTTCTTCCACCATGGAGGGTATTTTGGGTGTGTGAAAGTGATTTTCCTCAAGAGTGACAAGATCAATACCCAACTTTCTATACTCGGACCTCGTTGGAGACATGCACTGAAAAACAATAAAGAGCAACCTACTTCGATACCACTAATCCATATTATTTGGGCATGAAATGAGAGAAGAGATATAACACATAAATATAAAGACAATTCCAAGAGAGACAATAACATAACAGAGATATATCAGATATATAACAATAGGTACAAATATACAGTAATATTCAATTTCTATTAATGGGCGAAATGTACAAAACTATAGAAATACAGAATGAAAGACTCGCTAGAATAGTGGCAGCTTATCTCTGAGAACAAATGTGATGAACACTCACATTCACAAGAAGATGATTACATTGAGGCTCTAAAGGCCGTTTGAACATAAATAAAACCCAAAACCCTAAACCTAGAAGATGAAAAGTCGACAGTTTTATGGACCTCGTTTTGGGTAATCTAGTGTATGAACTTCCTGGGGGCATAACGTTTGGCGTACGATCTCCGTTTTGGATGCACGATAGCTCATTGGAAAGGTATTGTCATGGAGATTCATTTTTGGGTATCAATCAAATCCTTTGGCTATCATTGAGGTGCTCGATCCTAAAAACAATTCATTTTGTCCCTCAAAATGGCCTCACAAGTTTAAGAATTGAAAAACTACTAAAAATAGTAAACTGCTAGAAGATTGTTTTAAGCCAGCTGGAATAGGTGGGTGGCCATCGATATCCACCTAGATAAATCCTCCCTCCTTAGGAAGAAATGGTCTCCATTGCGTTGAGTTCTCGAGGGAGAGGGAAAAATGTTTGTTGAATATGCATCTTGATGAGTTGCTTGCCTTGTTAGAGAAGTTGTGTTGCTTAGCATATTGAAGGCTGTCACGAACCTATTGCTGGAAGGGTTGGACATTTTTAAATAGTATGGATACATGATATGACTATGTGCAGAATGAATCCTTGCACTTTGCTTCAATCTTGTCGACTTGCTTCTACTGGAAAAATGATGCTTGGAATAAGGTTGCAATGGTTGTGGTGTCCTTTTGTTCACCTTTTGAACAGACTGTGAAGACATTGAGTTTTGTATTGTGAGATACTACCTTGCAGCATTGTTTAGGTGGGATAGTAGTTGGAACTACCTTTTGTATCCTTTAGAGATGACCCCCAGAATAACAATGACATTACTAGGTTGAGACTCATAAATAACATGGTGCTTCGACATATATGGTTGGCCCAACAGAACATCAAAAACATCAAGTGGGAAAACATCACATAATACCTCATCCTTGAAGGGTTGGATGCCATATGAAAATCGACACTACTTTCTGACATGAGTATCTCTTCCCTAGCAAAGCCACTCAATGTTGTATGGTTGTGAGTATGGTGTTGTTGACAATCCCAATTTTTTTACGACCTTTGTTGAGGTGAGGTTCTTCTGTCTTCCACTATCAAAAATAAAATTCAACAGGGTCCCCTTCACCCACTTATGAGAATGAAAAAGTGCCTCCCACTCTTTGGGATATGTCAGTTCTTCTGGTTCAATTATTGCAGTCAAGACAATAGTAGTGGGGTTTGCATTGATGATCTATCTTTTTCCATTATTTAATGAATCAGATTTCAAATTAGGGTTTGGCTCCTTGTATTTGATCTTGACCACCAATGACTATTTTGAGCAACATTCATAGGTGTTGTGCTAGGGGAATTTGTGGAAATCACACCATTTTCCAGTGTCCTTCATCTTTTTGTTACCCTTCTTTTCTTGTGGCTTGGACTAGTTTTCTGAATGATGGTTGTTAGAGCTGTATTTACCATAATTTGGTTGTTGCAGGTTTGCAGACCCAAACTCCCGCTTGTTCTGATGCTTAAATTTATACTTGATTTTAACAACATATCGATAAGAAACACCCAATGATGAGATTTCTATAAAATCCATTTTAGTTTGGATGTATTTGTCTAGAGCCCCATGGTATTTTAGAACCAAATTTCACTCAGAGTCTTTGATACCCATCTTGGTGCGCAAGGTATGGAATATATTGGTGAAATTTGACACTACTTGGCCCCTCTCTTGCTATAGTGTGGTCCATCTCTTGTACTTGGTATCATAGTTTCCAGTAGGATAATATTGTTCCTTGAATGAATCCACAAAAAAACTCAAGTGGGCTCAACCTCATATATTTTAGACTTCTCTATGGAATTTTTCTCCCAGTACGTTTCCTAGAAATGTTTGACATGGGGGAGAACCTTAAGGAGTGCGAAAGTGATATTTTCTTTGTTGGATAAATTATGAATAGAGAAATAACCTTCTAGTAGATTTAACCATTTTTCTCGGGCATCTGCATCTATCTATCCTTCAAGTACGGGAATATAAAATTTAACTTGTACCTTGAAAGACGAGGTTCCTCCAAAGTGGCCGCTTGATGTAGACATGACTTTTTTTATCGGCAGACATTGAAGGATGTGGGAAAAATTTTCCATCATTTTATACCTTTGTCATGTGAGAGCTTGCTCAAGAAATAGATTAATAGAATCTTCTGCTCTATCATTTTTCTTTTCTTCTGCCATGGAGGGGTTCTTGGGCGTGAAATAGTGATTTTCCTCAAGAGAGACAAGCCCCGAGACCCAAATTTCTATACTCAAACCTCATCAGGGACATGTACTGAAAACTGATCAAGAGAAGTTTGCTTTGATACCACTGATCCAGATTATTTTTGGCAGGAAATGAGAGTGGAGATATACCACATAAATATATAGATATATTGTAAGACAACCAATAATATAACACACACACACACACACACACACACACACATATATATCAAATATATAAAAATAGCCACAGATATATAATAATACACAACTTCTATTAATGAGAGAAATATATAAAACTCTAGAAATATAGAGTGAGACTCGCTAGAATGGTGGAAAATTATTTATGAGAAGAGATGTGATGAATACTCACATTCACAAGAAGATGATTACTGTTGGCCCTTGGGTATGGAAGTAAGCGAAGAGTAAGGCAGAAAAGATGGAATGTGAACTGCGTAGAAGACACAGTGATTGATACTGGGTCAAACTGAGCAGGAGAGTAGAAAATACGGAGCAAAGTAAGAGAAAGAAATCTATTGGACAGGGAGATCGAGGATGACAGATCAACAAGGAAGACGGATTGTGGACAACTCAGCAAGTGGAAAAAGCCACTGTTGGATGCTTTGGAGCACCGCATGAGAAGGAAGGAAAGATAGGTTGACGAAGCCCTGAAAACGTAGGTCAAGTTGACCTAGGGTTTTTAGACACCTAGGGTTTTGGTATCTATGAATTTGACACTTAGGTTTTTGCCTAAGTTTGTTGGTGAGCTATTGTAATGTATAAATAAAGGTCAAGAGGACCTGGGATGGGTTTTTGTTATTGTTATTGATCGTTCCAAGTTCGTTATTGTTATGAGTGATTATTGTAGTGAGAGAGAGAAGCATTGAGGAGTGAGGGAGGTCTGTTTTGTAATATATTCAACTGGATGCGAAGATCAACCCTACAGTCGGTGCACAGGGAGGGAAGACAGATAGAAAGAGAGAAGTTCTTCTAGCTAAGAACAAAGATAAGAATTTTATGCTTTCATATTAATATATTATAAAGCACATTGATGTGGATGTAGCCCAAGGGAGAGGGTGAACCATGTATGTCTTGGTGTTGTGTGTGATTGATGTGGTGTTCTCTTGTTCTTGATATACTGTTATTCCATTACTATGTTAGAATTGAAATATAAATGTGCGAGGTAGGACTGGGTTGATAACTGGCATCTAAATGTTGTATCGCTCTTGTATTGGATCCACTTTGTATTCCCTTGGTTGTAGACATTTGTGTCCTGAAACCCCCCATAGCTACTTCGGGTGAGACTGCATCTACCTCGCAGGTGTTTCCAAAAGGGCCAGTAGTTAGGGCTTGTTGGTGCACTCTTGGAGATAAAGCCTGGGTCTTCCCCTATGCTAACAAATGGTTCCATTTCCAGGACCAAAATCTTCTTGAGGGAATGCCAAGGTGGTTTCCATCGAAGACAGATATTCAAAAGTAGATAGAAGATCAAGAAAAGGACTTCACTGAAGCCCATAACAATAACGCTAATCTTAGTACATAGGATTGGTTGGGAAGATATATCTTTACTGATATACATGATATTTTCTTTGGAGGAATCCATCAGGAGCTATATGAGTGGATAGCTAGGTTAGCAGATGCCCAGTTTAAGATCAAATATAGAAATCCTGTGGTTTCGACATTGATGCTAATCAAGAAGATAAAGAGAGTTGATAATGCCATGTCAAGAGTAGTAGATCATTGGTTTGATATCACCATTAGAGGGTACGTCACCGAGTTTGTTGTTGAAAGAGTAGAGTCATATAGCCAAGCTGAGAGGTATTTCTTTAAGGGACCCAGAGGACATTTTTTACACTTTTTAAAGTTGAAGATCAAGATGCTATTGCATGAGAGGAACATCTTAAAGGTATAATAGTCTGTCGGATTGGAAAAGGCTAATGTTCAAGAACTCCGAAAGAGACAACAACACATAGGTTGGACATACACACAGTGGAAGAGTGTTCAGAGAAGTTCCTATTGCAAACCTATTTAAGAATGACTAAGGGGATGAGGGTTTCTACAATGGAGAAGAGACAGATCTAAAAGATGAAGAGCATTCATAATCCACTAGGGTAGAGGAAGGGAAAGCTGAAGAACCTCACTGGGAAGGGCCATAAACTTCAGGAACCGCACTGACTGTTGAAGTAAGTACTATTATTCCTCCTATTGTTTCAGCAACATTAAGCGATCAGAGTAATCAGAGTCACCAGAGCACTCAAAGCACTATCACTAGTAGTCCACCACATATTCAGTCAGGAAACCTAGAAAAATCTATGGCAGATGAGATGAGGTTACCCACCTTCAGAGGAGATGGATCTAAAGATCCTGATCAACACTGCTTTCTATGTGAAGCTGTGTGGAGTATTAAAAATGTCACCGATGAAGATGTTAAATGAGCTCAGTTTAGTACTACCCTTTGAGATCGCGCACTGAGATGGTACATGAAATTTTTCCAAGGAGCTGCACCTAAACCATTGAATTTCGTTAAGACTGTGCTAATTTCTAAATTCAAGAAACCTAAGTCAGATTCATAGTGCATTACAAAAATAAAAAAAATCAAGCAAAGAATAGTTGAACCTGTGTGGGAGTTTGATCATATATTTAATACCTTGATAGGCCATTTGAGGTTTTCACATCCCAGACGAGCAGAACAAGGAATGGTTCATTGTTGCCCTCTTACCACACATCAGAGTTCCTCTAATGCAACAAAAGTTTTCTTCATAGGCAAAGGCGCTTGATATCACCATGAAGTTAGAATCATCCCCTATGGGAGAATCCAACTCAGGTATGAGTCAAATCTTGAGTCAACTAACTCGTTTATCTCCGCAGGTTGAAGATATGACAAAAGACAAGGGAAAAGATAAAAGAGAAGATATCTGGTGCATTAGATGAAAATCAGAAGGCCATGAGAATGAGCACTATCCCTTAGTTCATGAGTATTTGGCATCTGGAACCCCGAGTCCTTTAAATCAAGTTACCTTACCATGGTGCGAGGTATGTAGAAATAGACATCGCCCTGGTGAATGTTGTTACATGAAAAACTATGATCAGACACCCACAAATCTATATTGCATGTTCTGTAAGTTGGTGGGGCATGATGATAGGGATTGTAGGGCTTATGACCTCATGTATGAAAGGTTAAGGGATATATACAAAATTCAAGGCAAAGTACAACAAGAAGGAAACACTACGCAGTATAATTCTCGAGGAAGAGGAAACTTCAACCCTCTTGGTGGATTCAGAGGAAGAGGACGAGGAGGAGTTATGGGTCGAGGTAGGGGCCAAATCATTTGTTATAATTATGCATAGCCAAGACACTTAGAAAGGGACTGTCAGAACCCTTTTACCACTTGCAACTACTTCAGATCATTTGAACATGTTATCGAAGATTGTCCTGTGCCACTAGCCAAACTTCAGGAGAGACGAGTATCTTAGCAGAACCTGCAAGTGAAACTGATATATGTTGAACCTCGCAGAGAGGACCCTAGAGTCATTGTTATCACTAGAGGAGGCGTTGTTACAGAAGAATATAAAGTGACCCAAGGAAAGACAACAAAAGAATCAAGAGTCAGGAAAGCTGCAGAGAAGACACGAGTTTTCACTGCAAAGAAAGAAAAACAAATATTTGAGGAGGCAAGAAAATAATTCGGGAGAGACCAAGGTTCTTCATCGAAGACATGACCATAAGTAAGAGAATGTGGAACGCCTCTGGCATTTGATCAGTCTTCTCTGCCAGGAGAAGGAAAAGAGGTAAGAAAGCTCATGGAATTCTTATATACTTGTATTAAGTTGATTCAGGATGAAATCACTGTACAAGAGATACAAAATTTAATCAGACCGTACGAGCTAGGAAAGATAGATCCCTTGCTGAATAGAGCAGTACACCAAGTATCTAAAAATATAAGGACAAATAAGGAACCACACCTGAATTCTCAAATTGGAGAGTATGATATCAACTATGTGGTCCTTGACTTAGGGTCAGAGGTCAATGTCATGACAAAGTAGACCTGGGAATTGATGGGAAAAACTAAGTTGATATATTCCCTTATCAGGCTTAGGATGGCTAATCAGAAAGCTGTAAGTCCCTTTAGAATATTGGAACATGTCCCTATGGACATCGATGGAGTAAGGACGTTTGCAGACTTTGAGGTCATTGAGATAGTTGATGATAGTTGTCCTTACCCTGTGTTGTTAGGAATTGATTAGGCTTTCAATAATTCCACTGTGGTTAATTTAAAGAAAAGAAGAATGAAATTTGAAGGAGATGGCCTTAGGGTCATTGCACCTTTGGATACCGATGAAGGTCATAGATAGACAAAACCCATTAGAGAGGAAGACCGCACATATGAACTAGAAAACATATAGAAATTAATAGCCAGAAAATGAGATTACATTAATCCTATGACAGATTGGAACCTAATATGGAGAAGTGACAATGCATGTTCATAAGATTCAAAAGAAGCACTGGAGAACTGGAAGAACAAAATGTATGAAGTATCTACAAGGATATGTGCTATATTAACCTGAGAAGTTCGCTAGATCAGAACAACAGTAAGTAACTTGCCCACCTTTGATGCTCTCAATCATTTAGAAGCATTCTTGTTGGACTTTGAAGAAATTGTACCAACACAACAAATATTGTTGGAAATGGATGAGTCCTTGAAACAAACCCTAGCAAGATGGTGGGGGACATAAAAAAACAACATTACAGACTGGGTACAATGTCTCACTTTGATGATATCGTGGTTTTCAAAACAAGTAGAAGGATGTGAAGTTAGGTAAACTGGTCGAAGCTTTCTGAAGAACCATGTGCGAAGTTGTGAGGAATCTTGGAGCAACGTTCCTCAAGAGAAGTGTGTGCACAAATTCATCAACACACTGGACACAACCCCTATTAATTGGTATCTTCAAGCAAAACTGCCCCTCATGACTGCAGATTGGGAAGGTATGACCCAGAACTTTGTAACTACCTTTTTGTTTGAAAGCCAATATCCTACAGTAGATCAAGCATTACAGATTGTAAGACATAACGTATTTGAGGAGGCACATAGCCTCCCTTTGGAACAATAAGAGGAAGAATGGACTGTGCCTCTACAGAAACTGCAAGGCTGTTACAATATCAATGCTGATGAAGATGATGATCCTAGGAAGTGAATATCCCCGAAACAGAAGGCCAAAGAGACATAGAAGGACCAGGAATTGAGCTACCTTTCATTGGACAACCAATTAAAATAAAAAAAAGTCAATATTGGAACAGAGTAAACACTAAATCTTGTGCATGTCTGAGATTATTGGGATGCTTCCACTATTGACAAGATCACAGAGTTACTGCACAAATATCAGGACTTGTTTCCAACCAAGTTCACTGATATGAAGGGAATTAAAGGGCCCATGGGAGAGATGAGGATCCCTTTGAAACCATATGCAAGGCTAGTTAAACAAAGACCCTACAGATTGAATCCTAAATATAAGGAGAAAGTGAAGATTGAACTTGATAGAATGTTGGAGGTAGGAATCATAGAACCTATTGAAGATTCAGAATGGATTAGCCCTATGGTGGTGTAGGATAAAAAGATCGGAGAGATCAAGATCTATGTAGATCTGAGGAAGCTGAATGATGTATGTTTTCATGAACCATTCCCTACACCATTTACTAATGAAGTGTTAGATAATGTAGGAGGACAAATATACAAGATGAGACCTAATGAGATATTGAGGAGGTGTGTAAGGACACTACACAGGAAAAGAAACAACGCAAAAGGTTCTTAGAGCTGGCCTCTAGTGGCCTACCTTACACATAGATGCTAAGGACTATTAAAGAGTCTATGATGTATGCCAAAGAGTTGGGAAACCATCCAGAAGAGATGAAATTCCTTTAGCATCGTAGTTGACCCTACAAGCATTTGAGAAATGGGCCATCGACTTCGTGGGACCTATAAACCCACCAGGCAAGTGCATAGGATCTAGATACATAATCACTGCGACAGAGTACTTAGACAGATTGGCCAAAGCAAGAGCACTAAGAGATTGTAGTGCAACCACAACTGCACGATTCATATTTTATGACATCATAACTAGGTTTGGATGCCCGAAGATCCTTATGAGTGATCAAGGCACACATTTTATTAATAAGACTATTGAAGATTTGAATGAGGAATTTGCAGTCCATCATCAGAAGAGCACACCCTACCACTCACAAGAGAATGGGACAGTTGAAGCATTCAATAATATCTTGGAGCTAGCACTGACGAAGATTTGCAGTGTGAACAGGGATGACTGGGATTTAAGAGTACCAACAGTACTATGGGCCTATAGAACCACTTGCAAGAAGCTAACAATGCATACCCCCTTTAAGTTGGTTTATGGTCTCGAAGTAGTTGTCCCAATGGAATATTTGATCCCAAGCTTAAAAATCACAGCCTTTACAGATATGGATGACACTGGCATTGTTCAAGAGAGGCTTGCTCAGTTGGTTGAACTAGAAGAAGATAGATTTATTGTAGGATTGAATCAATAGGTACAAAAGGAAAGAGAAAAGGCCTACCATGACAAACATATCAAGCAGAAGGCATTTAAGCAAGGCGATTTGGTACTGATATACGGAAACAAATTCATGAAGCATCCAGTAAAGTTCATAACACATTGGATGGGGTCATATGAGGTTGTATATGTCACGGAAGGAGGATTTGCATAGCTGAAGACCTTGAATGGAGAATGGAAGGAAGGTTTGGTGAACGAGAGTCGGTTGAAACTGTGCTATGACAACTAGATGCCTCACAACTCTCACTAAAAACATAAGGAAAGGATATAGGTACCAGGTGTAGTTGAAACTGGGTACTAGAAATAGGAAAGATAGTATGCACACAATGGGGAAGGAAAGGGCATAAAGAATAGGCTACTCTGTGCATCCTGAAGATGAAAAAAATCAGAAGGGTCATATCTGAAGTGCCTTGGGACGAGTCACAGGTGAGTGTTGCGGGCCTGTTGGCCCTTGGGTATGGAAGTAAGAGAAGATTAAGGTAGAAAATATAGAATCCAAACTACGTGGAAGACACAGTGACTGATACTGGGGTGAAGTGAGAAGAAGAGTAGAAAAGACAAAGCGAAGTAAGATAAAGCAAGCTATTGGACGAGGATATTGAGGATGACAGATCAACAAGGAAGATGGATCGTGTAAAACTCAACAGGAGAAAAAATCCATCGTTGGATGCTTTGGAGCACCGTGCAATAAGGATGGAAAGACAGGCTTGCAAAGCCCTGAAAACGTAGGTCAAGTTGACCTAGGGTTTTTATACACCTAGGGTTTTGGTATCTAGGGTTTTGACACTTAGGTTTAGGCCTAAGGTTGTTGGTGAGCTATTGTAATGTATAAATAAAGGTCAAGAGGACTTGGGATGGGTTTTTGTTGTTATTGATCATTCCAAGTTCATTATTTTTATGAGTGATTATTGTAGTGAGAGAGAGAAGCATTGAGGAGTGAGGGAAGTCTGTGTTGTAAGATCTTCAGCTGGGTGCGAAGATCAACACTGCAGCTGGGTGCATAGGGAGGGAAGACAGAGAGAAAGAGAGAAGATATGCTAGCTAATAAAACAGATAAGAACTATATTATTTCATCTTAATATGTTATAAATAACAGTTCTGTGGAAGTATCCCTAGGGAGAGGGTGAACCACGTATGTCTTGGTGTTGTGTGTGATTGATGTGGTGTTCTCTTATTCTTGATATAATGTTATTCCATTACTGTGTTGTATCTGACAGACAAATGTGTGAGGTAGGACTAGGTTGATAACTGACATCTAGATGTTTTTTTGTTATTGTATTGGATCCACTTTGTATTCCCTTGGTTGTAGACATCTGTGTCCTGCAACCCCCCATAGCTACTTCGGGTGAGACTGCATCTGCCTCGCAGGTGTTACTAAAAGGGCCAGTATTTAGGGCTTGTTGGTGCACTCTTGGAGCTTAACCCTTGGTCTGCCCCTATGCCAACAATTACAATGAGGCTCTAAATGCATTTTTAACATCAAAATCCAACAATTTTGTGGACCCCCTTTTGGGTAGTTTGGTGTATCAACTTCCCAGGGGTGTAACTTTAACATACAGTCTCTGTTTGGGGTGCATGATAGCTCGTTGGAAAGGTATAATTGAAGATATTCATTTTGGGGGATTAATCATAGCCTTATGCCATCATTTATGTGCTCAATCATGAAAACAAATCATTTAGTCTATGAAAATGGCCCTAGAAGTTTAGGAACCGAAAAACTGCTAAAAATAGTAAACTGCCAGAATACTATTTTGAGATAGTTGGAATAGGTGGGTGGCCACCGATATCCATCTATATCAATACTCCTTCCTTAGGAAGAAATGGTATCCATTTTTTTGAGTGCCTGGGGGAGAGGGAAAATCGTTTGTTGAATCTACATCTTGATGAGCTACCTGCCTTATTGGAGAATTTGCGTTGCTTAGCTTGTTGAAGGTTGTCACGAACCTATCATTGGAAGGGTTGGAACATTTTAACAAGTCTGGATACATGATATGATTGTGTGCAAAAGGAATCCTTGCACTTTTCTTCAATCTTTTTGACCTGCCTCTACTGGAAAGAAGGTTCTTGGACTGAGGCTATAGTGGTTGCGGTGTTCTTTTGTTCACATTTTGAATAGACTGTGAAGAAGATGAATTTTGTATTATGAGATACTACCTTTCGACACTGTTTAGGTGGGAAAGTAGTTGGAACTACCTATGGTATCATTTAGAAATGACCCCAAGAGTAACAATGATGCTATGGGGTCAAGACTAATAAATAACATGGCGCTTCCTCATATATGGTTGGCCCAACAGAACATAAAATAAATCCAATGGGGAAGCATTACATAATAACTCATCCTTGAAGGGATGGATTTCGTATGAAAATCAAAACTGTTGGATGACACAGAGATATCATCCCTTGCAAAGCCACCCGATGTTGTATGGCTGCGGATGTGGTGTTGTCAACAATCCCAATTGTTTGATGACCTCTTCTGAGATGAGTTTCTTCTGGCCTCTCCTATAAAAAAATAAAATGCAGTGGGGTCCCTTTCACCCACATCTGTGAATGAAAAAGGCGCTCCCTCTCTTTAGGATATTCCGGTTCTTCTGGTTGAATTGTTGTGGTCGCAACAATAACAATGGGGTCTACATCGATGATCTATATTTTTCCATTATTTTCTTAATCATATTCTGAATGAGGGTTCAAGTCATTGTCTTTGATCTCGGCCACCGATGACATTTTTGAGTGACAATCATTGGTTTTGTGCCAACTGATTTTGTGGAAATCACACCATTTTCCATTGTCCTTCGTCTTTCCATAACCCTTATTTTCCTTTGGTTTGGATTGGTTTTCTGAAGGCTGGTTGTTAGGGTCGTCTTTACCATACTTTGGTTGTTGGAGGTTTTCATACCCCAACTCCTACTTGTTCTGGTGCTTAAATTTCTTCTTGATTTTAACAACATATCGATAAGCAACACCCAATGATGAGATGTCCAGAAAATCCATTTCAGTTTAGATGTATCTATGTAGATCCCCACGATATTTATGAACCAAATGTCGCTCAGAGTCTTTGATACTCATATTGGTGCACAAGTTATGGAAGGTATTGGTGAACTCTGACACTACTTGGCCCATCTATTGCCGCAGTGTTGTCCATCTCATATATTGGTCATCATAGTTTCCAACAGGGTAATATTGTTCCTTGATTGCATCAAAAAAAAATTACCAACTGGGCTCAGCCTCATATATTCTAGAATCCTTTATGGAACTTTGATCCTAGTAAGTTTCCCACCAATGTTTGACATGGGGAAGAACTTTAAGGAGTGCGAAGGTGATCTTTTCTCTGTCGAAAAAGTTATGAAAAGAAACATATTAACCTTCTAGTAGATTTAACCATTTTTTCTAGGGAATCCACATCTATCTGTCCAAAGTGGCCTCTTGATGAAGACACACCTATTGTTACCGACATACATTGAAGTATGTGGACAAAATTCTCCATCATTTCATCCCTTTGTCATGTGAGAGATTTCTCAAGAAACAGATTAATACAATATTCTGATCCGTCATTTTTCTTTTCTTCCGCTATGGAGGGTTTCTTGGGAATGTGACAGAGATTTTTCTCAAGAGAGACAAGCTCGAGACCCAAATTTCTATACTCAAAACTCTTCGGGGATATGCACTAAAAAATGATCAAGAACAACCTGCTCTGATACCACTGATCCAGATTATTTTCAGTACGAAATGAGAGCAGAGATATAACAAAAAAATATATAAAGATATTGCAAGAGAGCCAACAATATAATAGATATATATCAGATATATAACAAGAGGCACACATATACAATAATACACAATTTCTATTAATGAGTGAAATGTACAAAACTGTAGAAATACAGAGTGAAAGACTTGCTAGAATTGTGGCAACTTTTCTCTGAGAAAAGGTGTGACGACTACTCAAATTCGCAAGAAGATGATTACAATGAGGCTCTAAAGGGATTTAACATAAATAAAATCCAAAACACTAACCCCGGAAGATGAAAATCCAAAATTTTTGTGAACCCCATTTTGGGTAGTTTGGTGTATCAACTTCTCGAGGTTGTAACTTTGGCATACAATCTCCATTTGGGGCACACGATAGCTCATTGGAAAGGTATTATCGAGGGGATTCAATTTTGAGGATAAATCAAAACCTTTGGCCATAATTTATGTTTTCTCTCCATAAAAAAACTTCTTTGAGGCCCTCAAAATGACCCCGAAAGTTTAGGAACCGAAAAACTACTAAAAATAGTAAATTGTCAGAAGATTGTTTTGAGCTAGTTGGAATAGGTGGGTTGCCACTGATATCTACCTGGATCATCTCTCCATAGAAAAAAATGTCTCATAATATATTTCTTCTTTCTGGGAGAAACCACGTGCCATGAACCTTTCCTTATACTTCTCGATACTTCCATATGTTGAAAGCTTCTTCATGTAAATTCACTAGGAACTTACCACTATCTTCTCCTTCAATCTTGGAACCACATCCCAAACATCATTATTTATAATGGAATGGTACTCTTCAACCATGGAATCCTTCCATTATTTCTTCTATGTAGCCTCTTCATAATCGGTAGGCTCAACATCAATAATGTCACTTAACAATGCCACATAACTAGAGTATGGTTGTGGTCTCTTGATTTCTTTGAAGGATCCATCTAGAGCATCATACTTATTTTCATCCTGAATAATTTATCGAGCCCAATCTAGTCTTCTCTTTTTAGTATTCATCTATCGGGATGACTCTACAGGTCTTTGTGGTTTCTCCATATCATGACCTTCTAGTACAACATTATCGCCTGCATCTGTATATGTAACTCTGGGAGCTTTAGGCTCCTCATCATGAATCTCATCTAAATGATTTTTTCTGATCTAATGAAAGATTCATCCTCATTGAATGTGGAATCTATACTAGTGTCAATATGTCGATGACCAAGGATGTAAAATGTGTATGCCTTTGATATCTCATTGTATCCAACAAATATACCCTTCTTTCCTGAAGGATCCAACTTCTATCTCTTTTCATTGGGTACATGCACATACACTGGACAACCAAATATCCTTAGGTAGCTGACCTCGAGATTTTCACCTGTAAACATCTCTTCTAGTGTCTTGTTCCGAAGTACACAATGGGGACTTTTGTTCTTTACATATACAACAGTTCTGGCTACTTCTGCCCAGATATGCATCGGTAAATATTGATCATGAATCATGGCCTTTACTTCTTACATGATTATATGATTCTTTCTTTCTGCCACACCATTCTGCTGAGGATTGTAGGGAGTATAGAGATCCCTCTTAATCCCAAACTTCTTTGCAAAATACCTTGAATTCATCTGATGTGAATTCTCCTCCATTATTTGACCTTAATATTTTTATCTTCTTTTCATATAGGTTTTCAACAATTTCCTTGAATTCTCTGAACTTGGTGAATATTTCACTTTTAGATTTCAAAAAATAAATGCAAGTTTTACTTGAAAAATCATCAATAAATGAAACATAATATACATACCCACTAAGTGAAGTGGATGGCATCGGTCCACAAACGTTTGAATGTGTAATGTCCAAGGATCTTTTGGATTTGATATCACTACTTGGAAATGGTTTCTTCACATATTTTTCGTCTGTGCATCCCTTGCATATTCCTTCATGATTTACTTGTATTTATGGCAAACATGTCACCATATTGCTCATGATTGATATATTTGTAATGTATATGAGCAAACATTCTATGCCAAAGTTCACTTGGAGTAGTTGTAATATGTACTAATTCTAAAATTAAATGTCCATTTAATTTGTATAGGCCTCCTTCTTGAACACCAATCACTACAACATCATCAATGGACTTTCTCATCCAAAGGAGATTCTTCTTCAAACCAAGTGCATACAAAACATCCTTCATCTTCATTGGTTTTCCAGAATCTAATTTATAATATGTTTCTCCTACTTCTTTAATGGGATACTGATAGTCATAATCAAGCTTCACCTTTTGAGGTGAATCCTTTTGAACTAATTCTGAGAAGGAATCCTTGTAACCTGTCATGTTCTTAGAAGAACGACTATCAATAATACTAGTGTCACTTCCATGGGTGACTATACCTGTAAGAGCTGATATCAATACATATTATTCACTTGATTCATCTTATTTGGATCTTTCTTGATCAAGTTCATCATCTTCTGCAACATGAGTATGATGTCATTTATACTTTTCTTTTTTGACTTGACCTTTAGTGTTGGGAAAATTTATTGCAATGTGTCCCATATTTTTACAGATGTAACATCTGTAATTTGAGAAATCCTTCTTAAATTTGTGTGTCTTTTGTAATCCATGAGGACACTTGTGTGAATGAACTTCCTTCTTGTTCTTTCATTTTATTGTATGAGCTGTTAGATCTTGATTTTCCTCATTTCCTATTTTATCTTCTCTTGCTACCAATCTAGCTTCTTCCTAAGTAGAATCCTCCCATAGTTTGCTAAACCTTGTTAGTCTTCTTCTAGAACATTTTCCTTGAATGAATGATTCCCAATATTCAGGGAGACCATTGAATGTAGTCATTATCAATTCATCTTCTTCGATTATGTCTCCAATGAATTTAAGTTGTTCTTTGATTTTAGACACCCTTGTGAAATAGGATTGGATAGTTTCTGAATTTTCCATCTTCACATTCTTGAGTTGTGTCCTCAAGGTCATATTCCGGTTGATATTATTTCCTTCACACAATCGAGATAAGGAATCAAAAATTTTCTTTGGATTTTTCAATGATGAGACATGAGGGATCAAATGATCCTTGATCGAATCAACAATGATTCTCTTTTCCTTAAATAGGTTCTTTTTGTACTTTTCTTTGGCCTCATCTTCGTTTGGTTCTAGAAATTCTTCCTTTACAAAATCTTTTAAATCATTCTCTTATAGAATGAGCATCACTCTTTACTTCCATGATCGGAAGTTATCAAAACCTTAAAGCTTCTCATCAAGCTTGGTATTGGGTGCCATCTTTTCCTTGAACAACAATACAATAAAAAAATAAAAAAATTTCAAGGAAAGGTTTTGAGCTTACCATAGACTATGCTATGCCAAGGTGAACAACTCCAAATTCAATATGTAGCTGCCAAGGCGTCTTGAGCTAAGGTTTATGAGGAAAACCTAAATTTTCAACATGTGAATTTTGGAGTTCTTCTCCAAGGGAAAGGTGTGCCCTCCTTAGGTGAGCTCCTTGGTGGTTTTACTTTGACCAACATCCTCAAGAAAGTGGGAGAAATCACCTTCTAGGGTTTTGTGCAGTTGCTGGCAATTGAAACACCAGTTTCATATTTCAAATCTTTGTCAAACTAAGAATCTAAACCCAAGGAAAGATGCACTAGAGTTAGGAGAGTATTTCTATGGTCTTGACTTCCCCAACGAGTTCTTCTAGACTGTGCAAATGGATTATTTCAGACCCACTCTTATACCATGTTCAAATTTCTCTTAAGTAGTTAAGTGTGTTAAGTATTATTTAACATTAGACTATTAAAAACAATAACTTCATGCATAAGGATTATTTAAATAAAGACATCCACAATATACACAAGTTTTATCCTGGGAAACCCTCGTGGGGTAGAAAACCCAACAAATCGTCTTCAATATAGATTCTTCAACAAGTACAATGTCTCTCTCAAGAGAGATCTCAAAAACAAAAGATAAAATAGAAACCCTAACTGGAATAGGGTAGTGCACCACCAGGCCAAGATAGTCCTCCAATAGATAACCAAAATCCTTCACCATAACACCCTTCCTTTTTAGCTGCATCTCCTCCTCAAACTTGCACAATTTTTCTTGTGTGAGAGATATTGTTGTGCGTGTTCTCCAAGTAAGGTGCCTAGCCTCTTACAAATACAAGTTGAGCCACCCATAAATAGGTTAGGTCCAAATTGTATACTTTATCCTTCTAATTTACAATTGAATTTTTCCAAGGCACAATAGGGCCAACTTCTACAAAGGCACAATAGGTCCGACTTGTTGGTTGTGGAGCCTTATTATCTTTCTGATTCATAGGTCTTTGTTTTTAGCAGTGTTTATACCCCATGAATACTGTACACCCTGGAATACTTTACACCCCTCCATGCGGGGGGGTCCTAGAGGGGGCTTTCCCCCCTATGGGGTCCGGGGGTGAAGCCCCTGAAGAAAATTTTTCCATGTACATGTATATTGTAATTTCATAGGAAATCTGGACCGTTCATTATAAGGTCGCATATCTGACAGTAGAAGTTATGTTAGGGTTTTTCCTTAGAAGGAAACCCTCTTTTATGAGGGAATTGTATTACGGCTATGTATCATTACAAATATTGTATTCTGAGAGAGGATACTGTGATAAAAAGAAGAGGAAGTTACAACGAGTGTGTTATAGGTTGTATCCCTTCATTTTGATGGATAATAAAAAGGAAGGACCTGACAATTTCTTTGGTGGATGTAGCCCACACTGGGTGAACCACATATATTTGTTTCTTTATTGTATTGTGTATCAGTGTGTTTTATTTCCACATTTGTTTTATTTTATTGCTCCGCGACCCTATTTTTCTAACAACTAGTTTCATAGCAAAAGGTAACTCGTAGAAAAAGAGGGTTCCTAGTTCGAGTGGGAGAAATGGCGGAAGATGGAAAGTTTAGGGTCGAGAAATTTAATGGCCAAAACTACTAGTTATGGAAGATGTAGATGGAATATTATTTATATTAGAAGTACCTATTCCTACCATTCAGTGGAATAACAAAGAAGTCAATGAACATGAAGGATGAAGAATGGGAGGTTCTTGACAGAAAGGCACTAGAAACGATACAAATGAGCCTGTAATCATCGGTGGATTTCAATATTTCGAAAGAAAATACGACAAAGGAGATGATGGACACATTGGATAAACTGTATGAAAAACCATCGATGTCCAATAAGGTATTTCTAATGAATAAATTATTTAATATGAAGATGTCAGAAGGTGGGTCTATTGCAGATCATTTAAATGAATTTAATACAGTTACTATCAACTAAGTTCTATAAAAGTGGACTTTGATGATGAGGTCAGAACTCTTCTAATATTGTGCTCATTTATAGAAAGTTTGAACGGCTTGGTCATGGCTGTAAGTAACTCTATCTCTGGTTCAAACACTTTAAAATTTGATGATGTTGTTGGTGTTATCCTTAGAAAGGAAATGCAACATAAAAGCACAGGTGAGACATAAAGTAATGCGTTAAACATAGAGAACAAGGGAAGACACAAGAATAGAGGAAAGGGCTCATGGAACCACGATAATTCTAGGAAGGGAATATCCAAATCCAGACTGGGAAAGATAGAGTGATGGAATTGTGGGAAGAAAGGACATTTGAAGAAAGACTGTAGAGCTCCAAAGAAACAAAGAGATGGACACCGGGAAAAAATCAGGAAGCAAATGTAACAAGTGATGTGTTACAAGATACTTTTATTCTTTCTGTAGATAATATTTCTAAGTCTTGGGTTGTAAATTCATGGGCTTCATTTCATGCCACACCCCATAGGAAACATTTTCTAGATTATGTTAAAGGTGATTTTGGACAGGTTCATTTGGGTGATGATGCACCATGCAACATTGTTGGAATGGAAAAGGTAAAAATAAAGCAAAGGAATAGAAACCAATGGTTGTTGAAAGAGGTAAGACATGTTCCAAATCTAAGGAAAAATATAATTTCAACAGGGCATTTGGAAAGATAAGGTTGTATATCTATATTTACAGATAAGGCATGGAAGGTCACCAAAGGATCATTGGTGATAGAAAAAGGAGAGAACGCAGGTACATTGTATTTATGTACTGGTAATAGTGATTATTCTATCTCTTTAGCTTCTATAGGAGTGGATACAACACTATGGAATCATAGGCTTGGGCACATGAGTGAGAAGGGGATGAAAACACTTCACAAAATAAAAAAATTTCTAGATCTTAAACAAATTGATTTGGATTTTTGTGAGCATTGTGTTTATGGAAAACAATAGAGAGTCAGGTTTCTTAGAGTCAGAAAAGAAAAGAAGAGTGAAAGGTAATAAATTGTGCATACAGATGTATGGGGACCAACTTTTGTATCATATCTTGGTGGCTCTCGTTATTATGTTACTTTTATTGATGATGCAACAAGAAAAACTTTGGTTTATTGCATTCAACAAAAATATGATGTTTTTGATACTTTTAAGAAATGGAAAGATTTGGTTGAGAATGAGACAAGAAAAAGGTTGAATTGTATCATATTAGACAATGGAGGTGAATATTGCAACAAAGAGTTCGATGATTACTGTTCATACCATGGGATTTGTAGAGAGAAGATAGTTCCAGGAACACCACAAGAAAATGGTGTGTCAGAAAGGATGAATGAGACAATCATGGAGCATGCAAGGAGTATGAGATTGCATGCTAGGTTACCCTTACAGTTCTGGGCAGATGTTTTAGACAATGTTGTTTAATTAATAAATAGAGGACCTTTAAGCTCTTTGTATGGTGGAATTCCAGAGGAGGCATGGACATGTAAAATGGTAAACTATTATTTTTTGAATATTTTTGGTTGTGAAGCATTTGTCCATATTGATAAAGAAAATAGAACAAAGCTTGAGGGAAAAACCAAGAAGTGTACCTTTATTAGATACAATGTTAATTATTTTGGTTATCACTTATGGGATTATGAAAATCATAAAATCATTAGGATTAGAGATGTCATTTTCAATGAGAAGGTCATGTACAAAGATCAGTTGTAGGGAAATATACAAGAAAAAGAAAAACCAAAATACACAGTGCTTCATGAGATCACTGAAAAATAAATTTTGAAGGTACCATAAAATCAAAATGTACAACAACAGGAGAAATGGGTACCTCAAACTCCTGTAAGTGTTTTTAGAAGATATACCAGGTTTAGTAGACCCCCTAAACGATACTCTCCTGATTTTTTTATTTATTGTTGATTGATTCTGGTGAAACAAAATGTTATGATGAGACAATGTACGTAGACAATAAAAAGAAGTGGGAGAAAGGAATGAAAGAGGAAATGAATTCCTTCATAAATAACCATACTTGGGACTTGGTTCAGTTTCCTATAGGAAAAAGAACATTGTAGAATAAATGGGTTTACAGGTTGAAGGAAGAAGATGGAGGAAAAAAAGGACACACGACTAGACTTGTTGTAAATGGGTTTGCAGAAAAGAAAGGTATATATTTTGATGAAATATTTTCTCCTTTTGTTAATATGACTTCAATTAGGACTATTTTAAGTCTTGTGGCAGTAGAAGATTTGCATCTTGAACAATTATATGTAAAAACAACTTTTCTCCATGGGGATTTGGAGGAAGAGATTTATATCAACAACCATAAGGGTATGAGGTCAAAGGGAAGGAGAATTTGGTATGTAGGTTGAAGAAGATCTTGGATGGCATAAATAAAGATCCAAGGAAGTGGTATTTGAAGTTTGAGAGGTTTATGATAGAACAAGGTTATAGTAAATGTCATTCTGATCACTGTGTTTATTTTAAAAGGCTAGAAAATGGAAGCTATATTATCTTGCTATTGTATGTAGATGACATGCTTGTTGCAAGGTATAATATGTAGGATATAAATGTCCTCAATAATAAATTAGCTAATTCATTTGCGATGAAGGATTTGGGTGCTGCAAAGAAAATCATTGGTATGAGAATAACAAGAGAAAAGAAAAATCACGAATTGGCATTGTCTTAGGGTGAGTACATAGAGAAGGTGTTGGAGAGGTTTATAATGCAGAATGAAAAACCAATTAGTACACCTTTGGCCATCCATTTCAAATTAACTAAGGAAATGTGTCCCAAGACACAGGAGGAGATAGACTACATGTCCAGGGTCCCTTATTCATCAACAATTGGCATCTTTATGTATGCGATGGTTTGCACAGACCAGATATTGCACATGCAGTGGGAGTTGTGAGTAGGTATATGAAAAATCCAAGTAAAGAACATTTGGAGGCAGTAAAGTGGATTCTCAGGTATTTGAGAGGTAGTGCTACTCATGCATTATTTTTTGTAGGTTCAAACATTTTTCTACCAAGATATGTTGATTCAGATATGGCAGGTGATAAACATAGCAAGAGGAGCACCACATGGTATGTTTTTACTATTGGTGGAACAATAGTAAGTTGGATTTAGAAACTGCAAAAGGTTGTTTCACTTTCAAAAACAAAAGCAGAGTATGTTGCCGCTATAGAGGCTAGTAAATAAATGATTTGGTTAAAGAGGATTATGGAGGAATTGGGAAAGAAGGAGGAGAATAACAAGTTGTACTATGACAATTAAAGTGCCATTCATCTTGCAAAGACCTCAGCCTTCCATTCGAAGACTAAGCATATACAACTCAAGCATAATTTTATATGATCCATCTTGGAAGATGGACATTTGAAGTTGGAAAAGATACATACTAGCTAGAATCCCGCAGACATGTTAACAAAGGGAGTAACCAGGGAGAAACTAAATTCCTACTCAGTTTTAGTTGGTCTTCAAGCATGAAGGTGAAGATGAATATTTTTCCAGGTCCAATAAGGATCATTATCCATCAGATACAACAACGATGGAGTTATTGAGATCAGTCTGCGAGTGGGAGATTATTGGTTGTGGAGCCTGATTATCTTCCTTATTCATAGGTCTTTGTTTTCAGTCATGTTTATACCCCATGAAGACTGTACACCCCTCCATGTGGTGGGGTTGCAGGGGGGTATTTCCTTGTTGTGGGGTCTGGGGGCCTCATCCCCTCGGCTTGGGGGTCCAGGGGAAGCATCCCACAAAGGGGATTTGGGGGTGAAGCCCCTGAAGGAAAATTTTCCTTGTAAATGTATATTGTAATTTCATAGGAAATCTGGACCATTAATTATAAGGTTGCAAATTTGACAGTAGAAGTTATGTTAGGGGATTTTTCCCTAGAAGGAAACCCTCTTTTATGAGAGAATTGTATTGTGGTTGTGTATCATTACGAATATTATATTATGAGAGAGGATACTGTTAGAGAAATAAGATGAAGTTATAGTAGGTGTGTTGTAGGTTGTATCCCTTCATTTTGCTAGATAATAAAAAGGAAGGACCTGGAAATTTCTCTAGTGGATGTAGCCCACACTGGATGAGCCACATATATCTGTGTTTCTATTGTATTGTGTATCTACTATGTTTTATTTCCACATTTATTTTATTTTATTTCTCTGCAATCCTGTTTTTCTATCACAAATTTACAAATATAACATAATATTATTCTTTAGGGTTTTTTCTTGGTTTAATACAATATTGATATGATAAGAATATCTTATGAATCTAGTCAAAATTCAACAAGCAATAAGTGTAGGCCACATGTCGGATGACATGGCAGAAGAATGACATGTAATTCCATGGTGAAAGTGATGACAATTGGCAGATGATGTGGAACTATAGTGGCAAGGTGTTTCCCTGTCTCGTGAACCCGTGGTAAAGTATTGAAGAAATTGGTTAAGTCCTAAGACATAACAGAGCATGTATGGATCTTGAGAAATGACTAAGTCTTAGGGATTGGTCGTACAGACGAGTGTATGAAGATCTAAAAATAAAAGAAGTATGAGATCACCCAAACCCGCGGTGATGCGAAAATTGGCTAAGTATTGGAATATTGCGGAAGTGAATAAGAATAAGGAAATGATCGTGAACTTGTGGTAAAGCAGAAACATACGATGGGGTTGTTGAACTGAGTGGTTCGACAGACATGAAAAATCACTGGGTCATGCTCTGAAAAATTTCCTGAGTTTGACCTCTTTTGACAGTCCGCCACAAAGCTACCTTCGCGGACATTCTAGCCGAACCCATGACACCTTGTACTCTAGTCACCATACTCATAAATACCTATCCTCCGACCAACCCAACATTCTTGGATATGCAGACTCTAAGCATATCTTCGAGGCCCTAGCCATAATCCAAAAATTGATATTCAAACTTAAGAGTGAGGTATTTGACATAAAATTTTGTCTCGAGATCTTCAAACAACACATATCAATGTCATAGGTCATGAGCTACAACTGCGATGTCTCGCTAACTCCTGGGGAAGCTGGAGCAAAGTTGCAGACTCCCTTTCCTCCTGGACAGATATGATGTTGGCCCTCATGTTTTCTAGTTTATGATCATTACATAATGGCTTCAAAAAGTAGAAAACATAACAACCATGAACATGAACACAAAGAAGCTCAATGAAAAGAGACAAACTGTTTGACTTACCACATTGAGGGAAGGCAAAGAGATAGAATAGGTTTCGCCAGGAGACACAACTCCGCCTACTAACATCAACATTGTAGGTCTTCTTGTTTCTTCTTCAACTACAAGAATGACAAAAGATTAGGGGATTGCGATGTCTGTGTGAATCCTCTGAGCATGATGAAAGAAAAACAATCAATAATCCACCCACTCGGCCATAATATCATATACGTTAATGATGAAATGACTCATTCATTCAATCCAACCAATAAGGGGGCGACCTCTCTCATTCTTCCATGCCTATCTTACTTTGGCATCCAAAGAGCAACGATCATATTTTTTATAAGCTACATGTCGACCAATCATCGTTAAAAAGTAAGTCTTGCCTCAAATAATAGTAGCCAATATCCCGACCTTTAAGCTACCACTAAAATCCCTTCCAACTTTATGTTACCAAATAAACCTTCTAGGTAATCCATCTATATTTTGGTTTTTTAAAAGTGGCTTATAATTCTGACCATGCGGCTTAGCACAAACTTAAAGATTAGTGCACACTTTAAGAAAGTGTAATTACTATAATTCAAGTTTAAAAAAATTAGTGGAAATAAGGTAAGTAGAGTAATTTGAAATTTCAGTGGTTGAGATTAAGAGTTTTTGAGGCACTGAATCGATTTATGCATTTAAAAATGAGATTTATGCAAGTAAATTTGTGATTTGGCCAACGATTGTTTTGTCGGATTTTGGTGATAGTTTCCAAAAGTAAAAAAATGTAGAACATTTAGACTATGTGCCTTCAGTTAATAAGTAGATAAACTCATCTTTTTAAGATATTGTTTTTTTTGCAAAGTAAAATTTAGTCGTGATTTGTTTTGTTTTTTTTAATTCTAGGAGTTATTCGAGTGGTCTTAAAATAGGTTGAAAGTCTTAGGGTCAAAGTTCCTATCAATAACTTTGAATTATAACTCTTGGTAATATTCCTATCGAATTTACAAGAAAGGAGGTGAGTTTGTCCACTTATTAAATCACTCCATAAGCATAAGCATAAGCTTGTAACTTATCCCTAGCCTTAATCACTCTTAATCACACATCCATAAGCATAAGCGATAGCTTGTTTCTCTTTAGATTTAAACTTGGTTCACCATGTTCACAAATGGAGTATGTTAATTAGTGACCAAATTCAACCTACTTTTCAATGAAATTATTTCCAATGCAATAAGAATTTTGTTTGAAGTTATAGTTTCAGGTGAATGATGAGAAATTTGACCATAGAACTTTTCCCATTAAGATTTTGGCCCATTTTAAAATAACCCATAAGAATTTTGTTTGAAGTTATAGTTTCACGTGAATGGTGAGAAATTTGACCATAGAACTTTTCCCATTAAAATTTTGGCCCATTTTAAAATAACCCAAATTGTAAAAATTTTAAAAACATAAAATAAATCAAATAAATGATACATAATTTTGAAATAAAACACAACTAACCTACACTTCAAATAAAAGTATCTTAAAGTTATTTAACCTTTTCCGTCAAACAATTAAAATCAATACATATTTATAGAAAGCATATAAAACTACTTATAATAACTAATAAGTAATAAAAATAATTTTGACTTTATTAAAAAATTAATATATTCCTTTAAAATTATAATGTCATAAATAATAAATAGTATTACACCATTAATTATTTTACTCTAAAACCAACATCGCATCGTTTTTTTAAGAATATTACCAATTTTACAACCCAAACGATATTAAACCAATTAACCAAAAACAAACACGTAAATAGTCACATATTATTGATAATATATTATTTGTTGTTATTGAAAAACCAACACTAATAGGACAATAACTACATAAATTTTGATGGTTTGTAGGACCGATCACTCTCATGGGTTCCTTTAATAAGAAAAGCTGATATCGTGAAAAAAAAAACGTTTTTGTGATTCGAAAACAAAATCATGCTGCAAGCTTTGATAAAAGTGGAGTAACCAACATTATTATCAAATTTCAATAATGTGGAAGAATGATATTATTAATATTATGAGAAATTTAATAATGTTTCTATAAATGTTGTTAAGATATTTAGATATTTAAGAATTAGTTAAAATCAATTTGGTTTAATGTGTTTTTAGGTAAAAGTGTGTTTCTTTAGTATCCATTAGTATGTAATTGTAATTATGTAAGGTGATGGTCATGATATGTTTTAGACATAAAGTTATCCAAAGATTCATATTTTCCTCGATACTAATAACTATATTGATTTGTGGATTAATACATGATTGGTCCATGATCTCTATTTAAAAAGCATGAAGGCTTCTTTGTTGAAAACTGTTTGTGAGCCACGTTGACTCGGTAATCGACTCTTACCCTCTTTGAGGGTTTTAACCATGTAATACATTGGTGCACTGATCTTTGATTTGGTTGTGTGAGCAGTTGCTTAAAGTGTTCATCCTATGTGGAAATACCATGTTTTGTCAAACATGGGGCGACAAACTCTTTCCCTCTTTAAGAGTTTTAACCATGTAATACATTTGTGCGTTGATCTTTGATTTGGTTGTGTGACCAATTGCTTAAAATATTCATCCTGTGTGGGAATACCTCATTTTTTCAAACATAGTATCAGAGCCTACCCACTCCATCAATCAAATATAATTACAACTTAAAAAAAAATTCCTTCCAAATTTTGAAAAAAGTTCAAAAAAAAAAAAAATATTTAAATTTATATACTTGTTAACTTCATTTTAAAATACCATCAAAATATTAATCAACAATTAAACATGTCAACCTTAACATATTCAATAATAAAATTATACTTTCATACCTTATATTTAATTCAAATTTATTGATAAAAAAATGCTTAATATTTAATTGAAATTTTCTTTTGTTCACATTTAATTTATATATTTAATTTAGAATTATTGATAAAAAATACTTATCTTCTTATTATCATTAATCCACCTTTAATCAATTTTTTTTTTTTTTTGTAAATTAGATGGTTCCTTTCTATTTTCGATTTATATATGCAAACCAGGTTACATAAAATATTTAAACTATGGCCTCAACCTGCCCATAGGAATTCAGGGTTGTTGGCTGTCTAAGTGCTTTGAAGGCGTGCCAAAATTGAAATTGTCTCTTTATCCTATATAACACATTAACTAGCTGTCCTCCTGCTTCACCTTGTTCAAGCTGATGATAAATAGCATAAGTGGTTACCATAACTATTGATAGAGCTAGATGGATCATGATGGTTATTGACGGTTTATGGTTGAAGATCTTTGTTGACAATCAGTTGTAGTGAGTGTAACTCCACATCCCAGATTGCTTGACGTGGACAAGCATCAATGGAAC
>JZKD02S0295347.1:0-12231 GCA_000966675.3 Picea glauca | reverse complement strand
TATATATATATTGTCTCTCTTTCAATATCTATGTATATTTCTATGTTATATCTCCGGTCTCATTTCATGTCGGAAATAATCTGGATTACTGGTATCAGAGGAGGCTTCTCTTGATCATTTTTCAGTGCATGTCCCCAACGAGGTCCAAGTATAGAAAGTTGGGTATCGATCCTATCTATATTGAGGAAAATTTCTCTCACATGCTTAAGAAAGCCTCCATGGAGGAAGAAAATAAAAACGCTAGGGTAGAAGATTCTATTAATTTGTCTCTTGAGAAATCTCTCACACAACAGAGGGACGAAACGATGGATAATGTTTCCCACATCCTTCAATTCCTATCGATAACAACAAACACGTCTTCATAAAGTGGTCACTTTGGAGGCACCTTTCCTTTCAAAGTACAACTTAATTTTAATATTCTCGTATTTGAAGGACACATAGATGCAGATGCCCTAGAAAAATGGTTAAATCTACTAAAAGGTTATTTCTTTGTTCATAATTTCTCTGACAGAGAAAAGAGCACCTTCACACTTCTTAAGGATCTCCCCCATGTCAGAAATTGGTGGGAAACTTACTGGGAGGAAAGTTCCACAAAGGAGTCTAAAATATATGAGGTTGACCCAACTTGGGAGCTTTTTGTGGATGCAGTCAAGGAACAATAGTACCCTATTGGAAACTATGATGCCCAATACATGAGATGGACCACTTTGTGGCAAAAGAGGGGCCAAGAAGTGACATATTTCACCAATACCTTCCATACCTTGCACAACAATATGGGTATCAAAGACTACAAACAGCATTTGGTTCTGAAATACTGTGGGGCTCTACAGAGATACATCCAAACTGAAATAGATTTTCTGGACATCTCATCACTGGGTGTTTCTTATCAATATGTTGTTAAAATTGAGTATACATTTAAGCACTAGAACAAGTGGGAGTTCAGTTTTGGAAACCTGCAACAACACAACTATGGTAAATACAACCCTAACAACCAGCCTTCAAAAAACCATTCCAATCCATAGAAAAAGAAGGGTAACGAAAATATAAAGGAAACTGGGAAATGGCGCGATTTCTATAAATGCCCCTGGCACAACACCAATGAATGTCACTCAAAATAGTCATTGGTGGTTGAGATCATAGAAAAGGATTCAAACCTTGATTTGGAATTTGATTCAGAAAATAACGGGAAAAGATAGATCATTGACACAGACCCCATTGCTAATGTCGCGACCACAACAATTCAACCAGAAGAACCGGTAGCTTCTAAAGAGGGGGACTGCCTTTTCCATTCATAGATGTGGGTGAAGGGAACCCCGCTACATTTTATTATTGATAGAAGAATCCATAAGAACCTCATCTTAGTAGAGGTCATCAAACAAATGTGATTGTCGACAACACCACACCCGTAGCCATAGAACATCGAGTGGCTTCACCAAAGAAGAGATCTTGATGTCAGCTAGCAGTGACAATTATCATACGACATCCATCCCTTCAAGGATGAGGTATTATGTGATGTTGGCCCACTATATGTGTGTGATGTTCTGATGGGTCAAGCATATATGTGGAAGCACCATGTTATTTATGAGTCTCGACCTCATAGTGCCATTGTTACTCTGGCGGATCATCTCTACAGGATGCCAGAGGTAGTTCCAACTATTGTCCCACCTAAACAGTGTCGCAAGCTAGTATCTCACACTAAAAAATCTAGCTTCTTCATAGTTTGTTCAAAAGGTGAATAGAAGAACACCACAACCACTATGGCCTCAATCCAAGCACCTTTTTTCTAGAAGAACCAATTCAACAATATTGAAGAAAATCACAATTATTCCTTCTACACATAGTCATCTCATGTAGCCATACTGGTTAAAATGGTCCAAACCTTTCAACCACAGGTTTGTGACAGTCTTCAAAAATCCAAGCAACGCAACTTCTCCAGCAATGCAAGCAAATCATCAAGATGCAGATTCAACAAATTCTTTTCCCTCTCCCATGGGAACTCAACACAATGGATACCATTGCTTCCTAAGGACAAAGGATTGATCTAGGTGGATATCATTGGCCAGACACCTATTCCAACTGGCTCAACATAGCCTTCTAGAAATTTACTATATTTAGCAGTTTTTCAGTTCTTAAACTTCTAAGACCATTTTAAGGTCCTAAATTAAGTTCTTTCAGGATTGAGCACCACAATTATAACCAAAGGATATGATTGAGCCCTGATCCGAAAATGATCCTTAAAATACTTGGTTGAGTTTTAAGCATGTGTTAAATTACCATTCAAAATCTTAAATGAGGAAGGAGATATTAATGAAATAATGTTGCATCCATCATAGAGAATACAAAATAGGAAGTAAACATTAAGAACAACAAACCATAATTCCAAGATTGTTAATGGAGTTCAGCAAGATTTCCTACGTCTATGGGCCTTTATCTCAATGGGGGAGGATTTCTTATTAATATTCAATGCTACAAAGTTTCATCAGAAGTATCTCAAATGTATTACAAACTATTATGGCTGTGTTTTTCTCGACCTCAGAAATCCAACACAATTGACGGAACTGAAAAAGGTTGAGCGTAGCTCCCGGAAATGGCCTCCAAAATTTGCTTCCTCAATGGATTCCCTGCATAAAAATGGCTTAAGATTTCAAATTATTCAACAATTTTTTTTTTCTGAACCTCCTCATGCTTTAAAAAACCTATGATTCTTATATATTTGGATTTGGGGGTCATCTCCCAACTTCCCCACAAGATTTGGCCTAAAAAAGGGCTCCAAATCCTCAAAAATGGGAAAAATCCTCCAAAAATCAGGCCAATAAGCATTAAAAACTTTATAATAAGGTTGGAAACCCACTTTTGGGGAAACATTGGTGCGCTATATTCCTTGCTTCGGGCTCCTGGTCATATGGGAGTGCCATGTTGTTGGTTGTGGAGCCTGATTATCTTCCTGATTCAGAGGTCTTTTGTTTTTGGTTGTTTATACCCCATGAAGTATTTACACCCCAGATGTATGTACACTCTTCCACGTGGGGGAGTGCAGATGGGGGTTACCCCCTTTGCAGGGTCTGGAGGAAAGTGAACCCTGGAAGGGGTTTGGGGATGAAGCCCCCGAAGAAAAAAAAATGCCTTGTAAATGTATATTGTAATTTCATTGTAAATATGGATCGTTCATTATAAGGTCACAAATCTAACAGTAGAAATTATGTTAGGGTTTTTTTCCCTAGAAGGCAACCCTCTGTTATGATTTCTCACCCGTGCTTTTCCATCACATTTCCTCACTAAGGATAACACCAACAACATCATCAAATTTTAAATTATTTGAACCAGAGACAGAGTTACCTATAGCCATGACCAAACCATTCCAGCTTTCTAGCAATGAGGACAAGATTAGAAGAGCCCTGACCTCATCATCAAAGTCCACTTTTACAGAACTTAGTTGATTAGTGACCGTATTAAAATCATTTAAATGATCTGCAATAGACCCACCTTCTGACATCTTCATATTAAATCATCTCTTCATTAGAAATAGCTTATTGGACGCTGAGGGTTTTTCATACAATTTAGCCAATGCGTCCATCAAACCCTTTGTTGTGCTTTCTTTCAAAATATTGAAAGCCACCGACGTTGCCAGGCTCAGCCATATCGTTCCTAGAGCCTTTCTGTCAAGAATCTCCCATTCTTCATCCTTCATAGTTGTCGACTTCTTTGTTATTTCGCCCAATGGTAGGAATAGATCCTTTTGATATAAATATTCTTCATGGCGGAAGAAAAGAAAAACGACGGAAAAAATATTATATTCATGTGTTGCTTGAGCAAGCTCTCACACAACAGAGGGACGAAATGATGGAAAATTTTCCCCTCATCTTACAACATTTTTCAATAACAACAAGTGCCTATTCATCAAGCGACCACTTTGGAGCCACCTCGCCTTTCAAGGTACAAGTTAATTTTGATATTCTCCTATTTGAAGGACAAATATATGCGGATGCCCTAAAAAATGGTTAAATCTACTAGAAGGTTATTTATCTGTTCATAATTTCTCCGACAAGGAAAATATCACCTTCACACTCCTTAAGGCTCTCCCCCGTGTCAAACATTTGTAGGAAAATTACTAGGAACAAAGTTCCATAGAGGATTATGGAATATATGGGGTTGAGCCCACTTGGGATTATTTTGTGGATGTAGTCAAGGAACAATATTACCTTGTTGGAAACTATGATGACCAATACATGAGATGGACCAAACTACGGAAAGAGAGGGACCAAGCAGTGTCGGAGTTCACCAATACCTTCCATACCTTGCGCATAAAACTGGGTATTATAGACTCTAAGATAAATTTGTTTCAGAAATATCTTGGCGCTCTACAAAGATACATCCAAAATGAAATGGATTTTCTGGACATCTCATCACTAGGTGCTTCATATTGATATGTTGTTAAAATAAAGAAGAAATTTAAGCACTAGAGCAAGCGAGAGTTTGGTTCTGCAAATCCGTAACAATCAAAGTATGGTAAAGATAACCCTGACAACTAGCCTTCAGAAAACCATTCCAAACCATAGAAAAATAAGTGCAATGGAAAGATGAAGTAGGACACTAGAAAATGGTGCGATTTCCACAAAATCCCTTGCAACAATATCATTGAATGTCGCCCAAAAAAGTCATTGGTGGTCGATATCAAAGACAAGGAGTCAAACCCTAATTCAGAATCTAATTTAGAAAATAATGGAAAAGAATAGATTGACAAGATTGAAGAAAATCACAATGATTCCTTCTACACACAGTCATCTCATGTAGCCATACTGGTTAAAATGGTCCAACCCTTTCAACCACAGGTTCATGACAGCCTTCAAAAAGCCAAGCAATGCAACTTCTCCAGCAAGGAAAGAAGATCATCAAGATGCAGATTCAACCAATTCTTTTCCCTCTCCCACGGGAACTCAACATAATGGAGACCATTGCTTCTTAAGGACAAAGGATTGATCTAGGTAGATATTAGTGGCCAGCCACCTATTCCAACTGGCTCAACATAGTCTTCTAGAAATTTACTATTTTTAGCAATTTTTCAGTTCTTAAACTTCTAAGGCCATTTTAAGGTCCTAAATTAAGTTCTTTCAGGATCGAGCACCACAATTATAACCAAAGGATCTGATTGAGCCCTGATCCAAAAATGATCCTTCAAATACTTGGTTGAGTTTTAAGCATGTGCTAAATTATCATTTAAAATATTAAATGAGGAAGGAGATATTAATGAAATAATGTTGTAGCCATCATAAAGAATACAAAATAGAAAATAAACATTAAGAACAACAAACCATAATTCCAAAATTGTTAACGGAATTCAGAAACTTTTCTACGTCTCTAGGCCTTTATCTCAATGGGGGAGGCTTTCTTATTAATATTAAATGCTACAAAGTTACATAATAAGTATCTCACATTTATTACACACTAGTCTAGATGTGTTTTTCTCGACCTCACAAATCCAACACAACTGACGGAACTGAAAAAGGTTGAGCGTAGCTCCCGAAAATGGCCTCCAAAATTCGCTTCCTCAATGGATTTCCTGCATAAAAATGGCTTAAGCTTTCAAATTATTCAACATTTTGTTGTTTATGAACCTCCTCATGCTTTCAAAAACCTATGATTCTTATATATTTGGATTTGGGGGTCATCTCCCAACTTCCCCACAAGATTTGGCCTAAAAAAAGGCTCCAAATCCTCAAAAATGGGAAAAATCCTCCAAAAATCAGGCTAATAAGCATTAAAATCTTTATAATAAGGTTGGAAACCCACTTTTGGGGAAACATTAGTGTGCTAGAACTCTTTCTTCAGGCTCCTGGTCATATGGGAGCACCATGTTGTTGGTTGTGGAGCCTGATTATCTTCCTGATTCAGAGGTCTTTTGTTTTTGGTTGTGTTTATACCCCATGAATTATTTACACCCCAGATGTATGTACACTCTTCCACATGGGGGAGTGCAGAGGGGGGTTACCCCCTCTGCGGGGTCTGGGGGAAAGCAGGCCCCTGGCAGGGGTTCGGGGGTGAAGCCCCTGAAGGAAAAAATGCCTTGTAAATGTATATTGTAATTTCATTGTAAATCTAGATCATTCATTATAAGGTCACAAATCTAACGGTAGAAATTATGTTGGGGTTTTTTTCCCTAGAAGGAAACCCTTTGTTATGATGTCTCACCCATGATTTTCCATCACATTTCCTCATTAAGGATAACACCAACAACATCATTAAATTTTAAAGTATTTGAACCAGAGACAGAGTTACTTATAGCCATGACCAAACCGTTCCATCTTTCTGGCAATGAGCACAAGATTAGAAGAGCCTTGACCTCATCATCAAATTCCACTTTTACAGAACTTAGTTGATCAGTAACTATATTAAAATCATTTAAATGATCTACAACAAACCTATTTTCTGACATCTTTGTATCAAATAATCTCTTCATTAGAAATACCCTATTGGTCACTGAGGGTTTTTCATAGAATTTAGCCAATGTGTCCATCAAACCCTTTGTTGTCTTTTCTTTTAAAATATTGAAAGCCACCAATGCTGCCAAGCTCAACCGTATTGTTCCTAGAGACTTTATGTCAAGAATCTCTCATTCTTCGCCCTTCATAACTGTCGTCTTCTTTGTTATTCTACCCAATGGTAGGAATAGATCATTTTGATATAAACATTCTTCATGGCGGAAGAAAAGAAAAACGACGGACAAAAGATTATATTCATATGTTGCTTGAGCAAGATCTCACACAACAGAGGGATGAAATGATGGAAAAATTTTCCCTCATCTTAAAACATTTTTCGATAACAACAAGTGCATATTCATCAAGCGGCCACTTTGGAGCCACCTCTCCTTTCAAGGTACAAGTTAATTTTGATATTATCGTATTTGAAGGACAGATATATGCGGATGCCCTAAAAAATGGTTAAATCTACTAAAAGTTTATTTATCTGTTCATAATTTCTCCGACAAGGAAAGATCACCTTCACACTCCTTAAGGCTCTCCCCTATGTCAAACATTGGTGGGAAAATTACTAGGAAAAAAGTTCCACAGACGATTATGGAATATATGGGGTTGAGCCCACTTGGGATTATTTTGTGGATGTAGTCAAGGAACAATATTACCTTGCTGGAAACTATGATGACCAGTACATGAGATGGACCAAACTACGGAAATAGAGGGGCCAAGAAGTGTTCAAGTTCACCAATACCTTCCATACCTTGCGCATAAAACTGGGTATCAAAGACTCTAAGATAAATTTGTTTCTGAAATATCGTGGCGCTCTACAAAGATACATCCAAAATGAAATGGATTTTTTGGACATCTCATCACTAGGTGTTGCTTATCAATATGTTGTTAAAATAGAGCAGAAATTTAAGCACTAGAATAAGTGAGAGTTTGGTTCTGCAAATCCACGACAATCAAAGTATGGTAAAGATAACCCTAACAACTAGCCTTCAGAAAAGCAGTCCAAACCACAGAAAAATAAGGGTAACGAAAAGATGAAGTAGGACACTGGAAAATGGTACGATTTACATAAAATACCTTGGAACAACATCAATGAATGTCTCCCAAAAAATTCATTGGTGGCCGATATCAAAAACAAGGATTCAAACCCTAATTCAGAATCTGATTTAGAAAATAATGGAAAAGGACAGATCATTGATGTAGACCCCACTGCTACTGTCACAACCGCAACAATTCAACCAGAAGAACCGATAGCAAGGATGATTTTAAGGATGGAAATTTATTTTAAAATGTAGAAACCTTGGTGAATCTTATTAATCCTTCATATGCCAACTATAAATGTTTGGTGATTTGTCTGTAAAAATATTCAAATTTATAAGTATTTTATATAGTTTTTATAAAATTTTGGCGATTTTTAAGGTAAAATAATTTTATCCTATAGAATTTGGGCGAATCATTTTTAAAATAGCAAATCTTGTTTTTGGAGAAACCATGGAAAATTATCCCATGAGAGAAATTTAACCCCTAAAATCATCCATGACTGGTAGATGTTGAAGAGGGGGAACGCCTTTTTCATTCATAGATCTGGGTGAAAGGGAACCCCGCTGCATTTTATTGTTGATAGTAGAATCCATAAGAACCTCATATCAACAGAGGTCCTCAAACAATTGGGATTGTCGAAAACACCATACCCACATCCATACAACATCAGATGGCTTCACTAGGGACGAGATATTTGTGTTAGCCAATAGTGTCAATTGTCATATAGCATCCAACCCTTTAAATATGAGGCATTATGTAATATTGTCCCACTAGATGTTTACAATGTTCTATTGGGATAGCCATATATGTGGAAGTGCCATGTTATTTATGAGTCTCGACCCCATAGTGTCATTATTACTCTAGGGGGTCATCTCTGAAGGATACCAAAGCTAGTTCCAACTAATGTCCCAACTAAACAGTGTCGCAAGGTAGTATTTCATACTACAAAATTGATCTTCTTCACAGTCTGTTCAAAAGATGAATAGAAGAACACCACAATCATTGCAGCCTTAATCAAAGCACCTTCTTTCCAGTAAAAGAAGGTCAAAAAGATTGAATCAAAGTGCAAGGATTTATCATGTATCCAGACTGATTAAAAATGTCCAACCCTTCCATCGATATATTTGTGACAGCCTTCAACTAGCTAAGAAATGCAAATTCTCCAACAAGGAAAGCAACTCATCAAGATGCATATTCAACCAATGATTTTCCCTCTCCCCCCGGGAACTCAATGCAATGGACACCATTTCTTCCTAAGGAGGTAATATTGATCCAGGTGGATATCGATGGCCACCCACCTATTCCAACTGGCTCAAAATAGTCTTCTGGCAATTTACTATTTTTAGTAGTTTTTCGGTTCCTAAACTTCTGGGACATTTTCAGGGCCTAAATGAAGTGTTTTCAGGATTGATCATCTCAATGAAATTACGAGGATCTGATTGAGCCCCAAAAATGAATCTCCTTGACAATACCTTTCCAACCAGCTATCGTGTGCCCCAAATGGAGACCGTAAGCCAAAGCTACGCCCCTGGGAAGTTGATACAAGGGTTAGGTTTTTGGATTTTATTTATGTTAAAAAGGTCTTTAGAGCCTCATTTTAATCATCTTCTTTCGAATGTGAGTAGTCGTCACATCTCTTCTCATAATTAAGTTGCCACCATTCTAGAGAGTCTTTCACTCTATATTTCTACAATTTTGTACATTTCACTCATTAATAGAAATTGTGTATTGATGTATATCTATGCCTCTTTATATATATGTGTGTGTGTGTGTGTGTGTGTGTGTGTGTGTTATATTATTGTCTCTCTTTCAATATCTATGTATATTTTTGTGTTACATCTCCTCTCTCATTTCGTGTCAAAAATAATATGGATTAGTGGTATCAGAGGAGGCTTCTCTCGATCGTTTTTTAGTGCATGTCCCCAACGAGGTCCAAGTATAGAAATTTGGGTATCGATCATGTCTATATTGAGGAAAATCTCTCCCACATGCCCAAGAAACCCTCCATGGAGGAAGAAAAAAAAATGATAGAATAGAAGATTCTATTAATTTGTTTCTTGAGCAAGCTCTCACATGACAGAGGGACGAAACGATGGATAATTTCTCCCACATCCTTCAATTCTTATCGATAACAACAGGTGTGTCTTCATCAAGCGGTCACTTTGGAGGCACCTTTTCTTTCAAAGTACAAGTTAATTTTAATATTCACGTATTTGAAGGCCACATAGATACGGATGCCCTAGAAAAATGGTTAAATCTACTAGAAGGTTATTTCTTTGTTCATAATTTCTCCGATAGAGAAAAGAGCACCTTCACACTTCTTAAGGCTCTCCCCCGTGTCAAAAATTGGTGGCAAACTTACTGGGAGGAAAGTTCCACAAAGGAGTCTGAAATATATGAGGCTGACCCCACTTGGAAGCTTTTTGTGGATGCAATCAAGGAACAATAGTACCCTATTGGCAACTATGATGTCCAATACATGAGATGGACCACTTTGTGGCAAGAGAGGGGCCAAGAAGTGACAGAGATCACCAATACCTTCCATACCTTGCACACCATGATGGGTATCAAATACTACGAGTGACATTTGGTTCTAAAATACTGTGGGGCTCTACAAAGATACATCCAAACTGAAACATTTAAAATTGAGTAGACATATAAGCACTAGAACAAGTGGGACTTCAGGTTTGGAAACCTGCAACAACACAACTATGGTAAATACAACCCTAACAACCATCCTTCAAAAAGGCATTCCAATCCATAAGAAAAGAAGGGTAATAAAAAATATGAAGGACACCGGGAAATGGCGTAATTTCTAGAAATTCCCCTTGCACAACACTGGTGAATGTCACTCAAAAAAGTCATTGGTGGTTGAGATCAAAGAAAAGGATTCAAACCTTGATTTGGAATCTGATTCTAAAAATAATGGAAAAAGACAGATCATTGACACATACCCCATTGCTAATGTCATGACTGCAACAATTCAACCAGAAGAACTCGTAGCTCCTAAAGAGGGGGAGTGCCTTTTTCATTCACAGATGTGGGTGAAGGGCACCCTACTACATTTTATTGTTGATAGAAGAATCCATAATAACCTCATATCAGCAGAGGTCATCAAACAAATATGATTGTCGACAACACCACACCCGTAGCCATAGAATATCGGGTGGCTTCGCCAGAGAAGAGATATTGATGTTAGCTAGCAGTGTCAATTATCATATGACATCCATCCCTTCAAGGATGAGATATTATGTGATGTTGCCCCACTATATTTGTTTGATGTTCTATTGGGTCAACCATATATGTGGAAGCACCATGTTATTTATGACTCTTGACCTCGTAGTGTCATTGTTACTCTGGTGGGTCATATCTACAGCATACTAGAGATAGTTCCAACTATTGTCCCACCTAAGCAGTGTCACAAGCTAGTATCTCACACTAAAAAATCCAAATTCTTCACAGTCTATTCAAAAGGTGAACAGAAGAACACCACAACCACTATAGCCTCAGTCCAAGCACCTTTTTTGTAGAAGAACCAATTTGACAATATTGGAGCAAATCGCAATGATTCCTTCTACACATAGTCATCTCATGTAGCCATACTGGTTAAAATGGTCCAACCCTTTCAACCACAGGTTCGTGACATCCTTAAAAAATCCAAGCAAAGCAACTTCTCCAGCAAGGCAAGCAAATCATCAAGATGCAGATTCAATAAATGCTTTTCCCTCTCCCACAGGAACTCAACACAATGGAGACCATTGCTTCCTAAGGACAAAGGATTGATCTAGGTGGATATCAGTGGCCAACCACCTATTCCAACTGACTCAACACGGTCTTCTAAAAATTTACTATTTTTAGCAGTTTTTCAATTCTTAAACTTCTAAGACCATTTTAAGGTCCTAAATTAAGTTCTTTCAGGATTGAGCACCACAATTATAACCAAAGGATCTGATTGAGCCCTGATCCAAAAATGATCCTTAAAATACTTGGCTGATTTTTAAGCATGTGTTAAATTACCATTCAAAATCTTAAATGAAGAAGGAGATATTAATGAAATAATGTTGTAGCCATCATAAAGAATACAAAATAGAAAGTAAACATTAAGAACAACAAACCATAATTCCAAGATTGTTAATGGAGTTCAGCAAGATTTCCTACGTCTTTGGGCCTTTATCTTAGTGGGGGAGGCTTTCTTATTAATCTTCAATGCTACAAAGTTACATCAGAAGTATCTCAAATGTATTACAAACTAGTCTGGATTTGTTTTTATTGACCTCACAAATCCAACACAACTGACGAAACTGAAAAAGGTTGAGCGTAGCTCCTTGAAATGGCCTCCAAAGTTTGCTTCCTCAATGGATTCCCTGCATAAAAATGGCTTAAGATTTCAAAACTCCTCCAAAAATCAAGCTAATAAGAATTAAAATATTTATAATAAGGTTGGAAACCCACTTTTGGGGAAACATTGGTGCACTAGACCCCTTGCTTCGGGCTCTTGGTCATATGGGAGCACCATGTTGTTGGTTGTGGAGCCTGATTATCTTCCTGATTCAGAGGTCTTTTGTTTGTGGTCATGTTTATACCCCTTGAAGTATTTACACCCCAGATGTATGTACACTCTTCCATGTGGGGGAGTGTAGAGGGGGTTTGTTGTAGGTTGTATCCCTTCATACGATGGATAATAATAAAGGAAGGACCTGGCAATTTCTCT
>JZKD02S0295292.1:0-20046 GCA_000966675.3 Picea glauca | reverse complement strand
TTTGAGGTTTAACATGATTTTATGTATCTTTTTGTCAGTTTTCATGTCTCATCTTCATGGGTGATGATGAATGATAAGTCAAAATCATGACCCTTCAACAAATGACAAGAAATGGAATAAGAGGTGGCCAAGCCATAAATGATATGGATTATCTATTCCAAATAGTATAAGGATTAATTGAGACCTTATCGGGGAGAATACCTACTAATAACATAGCTTTATCCAACCTTGTAAATAGTATTGGTGTTAGAAGAAGGGCCATCATTATATGGATGGTAATAACAATCCACATAATGATTTCTCACACATTTTTTTTGCATGGATTCTAATCTTAAGGAAAAATTTTAAAATATGTTTTTTAATCTCAAAAATCCTAATCCTACATAAATAGAACCCCAATATTCTATTCCCAATCAAGAAGTGAATGATCCACACCAACTTACCCTTTCATACACTAAAGATATTAGAAATCTACTCATTGTCCCTTTACTACCTAGATGAAAGAGAAATTCAAAAAATATCATTTATAATGATACAAAGACTATTATGGAAATTTTAGAGGACCTAATTGAGCTCATGTTTGACGAAATTCCTCAACCCCTAAACACAATCCCATCATATCCTCCTACTTTATCTTCCCAATATTCAAACCCTTCAAGTCCAAAATTTGACTCTAATTTTACTAAAAAATCTTGTGAAGTTATTCAATAGTTTCTTACTTATCAAATGTCTAGAAATCAACATCGAGTGTCTGCTTGGAGAGCTTAATATTCTCTCAACTTAGCAGGTCAGCTCCATGATATTCTAATATACCTTGAACATATCTTACCAAAATTTCACCTAGGTAAGTTAGGATCACTAGAGGATCATATTAAAAATTTATATTTGGCTATTATATTATTAAATGTGGAACATGAAGATGTATTGTTTGAAAAAACATGATATTCCCACATAGGATGAACACCTTAAATAACCTCCCACACAACTAGATCAAAGATAATAACACAAACTTTTTTATGTGGTTAAAACCCTCAAATAGGGAAATAGTCCACAAACCCAATCAACATGGCAACTTGAGGAAATATATTAATGAAAAATAAAAATATTTTACAAGAGTTTCTCACAATCAATCATCAAAAAATGACCCTCCATGATCTTTAAATAGAGATCATGTTAATCCCTAGAAAAAGCCCCATGTTAATTATAAAACCCCTTATTAAGCCATAAATATTGAATTATTACATTTCTAGTATTATATTTGTATGTAGGCTAGAACCATTCATTGTACCATTTCATTATAATTAACATGGAAGACTTAGAAAACACACACCCTTAGGATAACATTAAATAATTTGTCAAATCCACAAGGCTTCTTGACTTGCATTAAATGTTGCTCGATACTCTACTTATATTGAAGAAAGAGTGATAGAATGTTGTTTCTTACAATCCCACGTGACAGGTCCAGAATAAAGACTGAAAACATAACCACAATAGAGTTTTGATCATCAAGGTCGCTAGCCCAATCTGAATCAGTGAAACCAACCAACAAAGGAGTCCCCCCTGAACGATACTTGGGAACTTGTGAACGATCCTTTTGGAAGAGGTACAAGTTCCCAAGTATTGTTCACCATTAAAGAACGCTATTATTCATTCATGGTTGTGTCCCAATCTATATGGCCAAAAGATTCTTCAAATGTGTCTGGATCACGTGTCTCTACAACTTGATCCAAAATAGAGGTGCAACACACCTGCTACAAAACCAACAATTTTTTTTTTTGCACCCATTAACTAAATTCATGCAACAAGATAAAAATGTGGGAAACTAATAGGAATATTTAAAAACATGAATTCAATTCCAATTAACATACACAACAACATTAATTCATTCAAGGAATACAGAAAAATGCACAACAATTAAAACCCATAAATAAAAAAATGAACATAGATAAAACACTTATATTTTGAAATAAATGTGCAAAAAGATATATAAGGAAGATGTTCCACCCAACCTAGTATTTGTTCTCCAATTCTCAGCAAAAATTCACCCCCGAACCAGGGTTATGAATCCACAAGAAATGATGTCTCCTAAGGGTGTGTGTTTTCCACTCACAACCCAAAATAACCCACAACAAGTTAATTTCCTGCAACTATCCCAATCCACCTACTCTCTTTCCCCTCAACTTGCACAACCTAAGGAATGGTATCCCCTTATCTACCACAATCTCTCAGGATATACCAATTCCCTTTAGGGCTCCAACATAGGTTGGCTAGGAAATCTCTATTTCCGGGGACTCCAGAAATGCTAGTTCCAATGGGAAAAACTCATAACATCAAGCTCAATGCTCTAGGGTAACTTATTCTAGAAAAATATCACTCTACATGCCTAAAAACTTGCTTCTTCATGTAATTACAACTCCAACAAACTACCCAAAAAACCCATGATGGCTATCTTCAATCTCTAACACTCAACACACTCTTGTTGTACCAAACATTCCTTATAAAAACTACCTACAATACCCATTCTAATTCCCTTTTACTCATGCTTGTTGACTCTCTCATTCCTCAATGTTGATTGTACTCAGCCCCATGCTCTCAATAACTATGTGAAGTGACTTTTCCCACTAACCCTCTTACACGTATTCAATGATTAGGACTTTGAAACATTCAAAATGGAAATAGAAAGTTTATACCAAAATATAATTTTAGAAAGGTGGATTGGAATTAATATACATGAATAATTCCCCCTTGGACCCCCCTCTCTTGTGGAAACGTAGCCCCCATAACTTTGTCTATGTCCTTTTGCAGTTGACGATAAATTTTATTTTTATTATTTTCAATATACAATGTTTACATATTGCATTGTTTGGCCCACGACTGTACATCGTATTTACATTATACATTACTAAACCATGGATTAAAATGGAGATGTTACAAGAGGAGTCCAATGTTGATTTGTAGGATCATCGACTTCTTCTCGTGTTGAATGGACCCATCTAGGAAGTTGCGGTGATGGTGCAGGTTCAAATTCAATGGACTCATTTGGAGGAAGGTGAGAAGGTGGAAGTGAAGTTTCATCCTTACTATCATCATCTAAAGAAATAACTAGAATAGAAACAAAAGATGGAACAAATTCCAAAGATGTATCACATGTCGAAGATGGTACAAACACTGAATTAATCTCGCAGACCTAGAGATTTTCATCAAATTTAACATCTCTTATAATAATTATTTCATTGGAATGAGGTTGAAGAAGTCAGTAACCTTTGACATCTTCAAAATATCCAACAAAAATTCACTTTTCACTTTCAAGCTATAATGATTTTCTTTTCTCATTGGGAGTGTGATCCCATCCTTCACTGCCAAATACACAGAAGTGGTTTACATATAACTTAATTTTAGTCCATGCTTATTCTATTGTTATATTTTTTAAAGACTTTGTGGGAGTGCAATTTACTGTGCAATTGGCACAATTGATGGCTTAATCCCAATAATGAAGACTTAATCCCTTAGATTGGATCATAAAATTTTCCATTTCCTCTAATGTGTGATTCTTTCTCTCCACAACACCATTTTGTTATGGTGTATATGGAACAGTATGTTTCATTTGAATGCTCCATGCAAAGTAGTAAGTTGTAAATTTGTTTTTCACATATTCATCACCATTATCTGCTCTTAACATTTGTAGTTGATGTCAAGATTGTTTTTCTACAAGGGCCTTGTAGGCCAAAAACATGTCAAAATATTTAGTCTTAAGTTTTAATAAGTAAACCCAAGTGCATCTGGAGAATTCATCAATTAAGGTTAAGAAGTACTTGCACCCAAATAATGAAGGAGACGAAAGTGGACTGGAAAAATCACTATGAACAAGATGCAAAGGGGGTGAGGCATGCTAAGAGGCACATTTGTCAAAATTCTCCTAATGATGTTTGTCGAGAACACAATTGACACAAATACCATCTCTGGAAGAATTGAGAGGAATACCAATCGCCATATTTTGATTACATACTTGCTGCAATGAGTGATAGTTTAGATGTCCAAACTGCTCATGCCAAATTTTGCTCAAGTCATCACTATGATCAATAAAGACTGATGGAAAATATGATGACCCAAAGTTATCGAATTTGTATAACCCGATAATATCATAAAAAATTCTAGTTGTTAGGACATGCTTAGGATCTTTTAAATCCTTGATTACAACTTAGTGAGGTGAAAATTATACTATTTTACCTTCACCTAAATGAGTGATTTGATATACTAATAGAAGGTTGCATGCAAGGCTTGTAACACATAATACATCATTGAAATAACCATTATCTATCTGAAATATTCTAGACCCTAAAACAATAAGAAATCTATCATTACCAACAAATATTTTTTTGGTGTTAAATTCATTAAGAGCAGAAAAATGGATTTATCCTTAGCCATATGATAAGATGATCAATAATTAATAAGCCACTCATCAAAAGAAGAAGTGGATGTTGCATTGAAGGAGAACCTAGAAGTATAAAGCGCATGTCCATGAGAAGAAGATTTAGAAGAAGAAGAATCAATATTGATGTTGTTCTTCTTTATTGTTGCTTCTAAGGATTCCATCTTTTTAAAACATTTATACTCCATATAACCATATCACCCACAAAAATTGTCAAAGTGTATATGGAATTTCTTTAGTATTTTGGTATATGGTATATCACCCATATAACCATATATACCTCTAATCAAAGAACTTACACAACTTATTACAAAAAAAATATTACTTCTTGAAAGCCACCTAAACCTGCTAACTTTAATTTGAATTTGGGGAGATGTAATGATGGACGATTATTGCAATTATCATCATCTAAACCATTCTAAAAATACATGTCCACCATGTTTTCAATCTATGAAAATGGTGGAAAATCATTTTTTGGATCAACAAAAATGAGCTGAGGCATCAAGTCATGAAGTAAAAAATGAAGAAGTTGAAGTAGAAGAAGAAGAGACTAGAGAGACAACAATGTTCTTAAATTCCATATCACTAGGTATAGAAGATGATGAAGAGTAGATAGTAGAAGAAGTTCAAGATACCCAAATGGTACAAAGGGTCTAAAAATTGAGAAGTAATTGGATTTTCAACTATGATCCTTCTACATCTCAACCTGCTCTTAAGCCCAAGAAAGTTGTAGTTCTTCCTCCACCCCAGAAAGAAACAACAACAAATCTACCTTTAATGAATATGGAATATAATTTGATTGAGGATATGAAGAAGACAAAAGAAAATATTTCCCTTTCTGACATTTGCAACTGTTGAGTCTCATAATTGACATGTTTCCAATGACCATTTAGTCCACTTTTCACTTGACTTATCCTTAATCTTCACTTGTTTGTCACTTGTATTTTTGTATTTGTCCATTTTATAAGCCTTCACTGCATCCGAGCTCCATAAGACAATTAATCATTAATTTTTTGTTTCTTCCCCATGTTTTGATGTTTATTTAGAGTAAACTTTGTGGTTTCCTCACTTATTTGAAAAAGTCATCAGTTTGAATTTGGTAGCAGTCATCTTTTGAAACCTGTAGCAATACCGAAATTCCTGTAGTGGTATGTTTCTTGAAGTAGTTTTGCCACGACATTTCTGGACATATGAAGACGAATTTGGCAAATCGAAGACATGGGTTTTGTGAAAAATGTACCAAATTGAGTTTATAGAGGGAAAATTTCAAAAACAAGAAATGGTTTTGCAAATATGGGAAGATCTTCAAGATCGATTTTCCAAGAAATCCTATAGCGCCTGAATTCCTATAGTGCCTCGATATTTGGGTGGTTACGCCTCTTGTAGACGAATTTGGGAATATGGTTTTGCCAAAGATCATGTTGTTGTGCTTATATGTTATTCAAACATATCCAACATCCATTAGTTAACCTCCATTTCCTTAATCAAGTTTATGTTGGTTGTAGATCCATGCATTTGGGATCTGATCTCATTTTGTTGTAACTACTTTCCTTTTATGAGATGTAAGCTATATGTATACATGTAAGGAGGATAATTGCAATTGAGGGGGATAATTATGGAATAAACAAATTGTTGTATATCAATATATATCCACTATATTCTTTATTGGCAGTGTATTCCAAGGGAGGCAAGGCCCCCTCCCTCTGGTACATGTTGTAAAATAGTTTTCTTTCATTGTGTGAGCTTATTAATTTTTGCAGTTTTATTTCTATTTTGTGGATCAAACTAATTCTTGTTGGAACTTGATTCTCATGCTTGTTTTTGTGTTAGTTTGAATGGTGATCCTATAAACAAGTAATTTTCAGAAGTTTAGTCTATTCCATTAATGGTCACCAATTCTTCACTGGCTGGCAACTGATCACGATAGACATCTTGTCTGCATGTATTAGTTTCTCAATTATGTTGTTTGCATTTTCAATTGAAGGTTTTCAATCTAACTTATAGAGTGAACCCAATGAAGTACTGTTGAATATAATGATATATAGTCAACCTACAATTCTACCTTATAATATTCATTATTAGATGAGTAACCAGTTCTGAGAGTTTTTCTTCATAGTTCATTAGAAAATGGTGTGTTAAACACTTTGAGAGAAAAATGGTGTGTTATAAAATTTGAGAGAAATAATTGGAAACATATATGCATCTCAAGAAGAGAAAATCCCGAAAACATTCAAGGACACATATGCACTCCAAGAAGTGAGAGAAGACTAAAAATTCCATGAGAAATATCAAGAAGACCTAGAAGGGACCAAAGAGCCATGGAAAGCATTTGATGAATAGAAAATTCTAGATCTAGATATTGAGGAATTTATATCATGCCTATTATCAAATCCGGAGACAAATCAACAATTATCAAAATATATGCATGGCATGACAAGGGAGGACATCCAAACCAGTGTTAATAAACAAGAGAATCAAGGGAACAATGACTACATTGAAGTATGTTTCCATAAATCCATCATCCCTCGATATCCCTTCCTCCTTCAACAATTCTTGGCACTATATCAATAAGAGTAGTTGGTTCCTCATATCCATACAGTCATTGAGGTATATTTTTAATATTTGGATATGAGTTTGTTTGTGATCCTGTTACGTGCATGAATTCATTGGAAGTACTCCTACACTTGAGGAAAGGTTTCCTTTCTCAAGTAGGGTAGGATAGTCAATAAATAAATCAATAAATGATGCATATAGTTGATAGGCTCAGTTTTAAGTATATCTTGATAGCCTAGTTTAACAATAAGTATTCGAATATTGAGAGGGGGGGTTAATCAATATGAGCACTTTTACCACTTTTAACCACAATATATAAAATTCAACTTTATCAACAATAAATCATCATTGTATCATCTATGATTCCATTCAATATATCATGAGCATATAAACATAAGTAACATCACATCAACAACACCACATCAAATACACAATATAACAAAATTTACGTGGAAACCCAAATGGGAGAAAACCATGAAATGCTTTCTTATATATAAAAGAATACATTCATTGGAAGAACCAAATTCCCAATTCTCTAGATGCAATTGGAAGGAGGATACGATCCCCTATTTACAGGCTCCAACCTAAAGGAAACTACAACTCTCTAAATTCTATGGATCCAACCAGAAGGAGGCTATAACCCCCTCATTCTCATGCTCCAACCTTAAGGAAGCTCCAAATCCTTGAGTTCTTTGGAACCAACCGGAAGGAGGCTAAAACCCCCTTTATTTTCCCCTTCCTAATGACCTAAAATATAAGTGTATACCAAACTGTCACTACCACAATCACTACCACTGTCACATCAACCTATCACTGTAACTTTTCACTGTCAACCTGTCACTGTCACCGATACTCAACATCAACAAAATCAGATCCTCTCACATGGATACCATCACCAAACCATGTACATAAAACACATACATAAACTTGTATCAACCATGCATCAATCATGCACCAACACCTGTACCAAACCGTGCATTAACCATGCACCAAAACCTGTACCAAACTATGCATCAACAATGCACAAACAACTCTACCAAACCATGCATCAACCATGCACCAAAACCTATACCAAACCATGCATCGACAATGCACCAACACCTGTACCAAACCATGCATCAACCATGCACCAAATCTTGTTCCAAACCATGGATCAACAATGTACCATATCATGCAGCAAACATGTACCATACCATCAACCATGCACCAACATGTACCATAAATCATGTACCAAAATATGTGCCTCAACCATATGCCATATCACCCATGATATGTCTCAATCATCCATACACCATGTACCATAAGATATAGCAATACAGTACTATCAATAAAGTGTCTCAACAAAGTACCCACCAACCAAGATCATATACCAAGTATATGCCTCAACCATGCACCTAAGATGTGCCTCAAGAATGTGCCAATGCCTCAACAATATGAAACCAAACAAGATACCAACATAGCCAAAATGTACTTCTAACCATCTATTATACCGTCACCAAGGTGTACCAAATCATGTACCAACATCAACAAGACATGCCTCAAGCATGTACCATACCATAGCCAAGAATAAGCCTCAAAACTAGTACATAAGCATACATGTAATCGTGTAGACACCTTGTTGTATCATATAATAGATAAGTAGACCAACCTGGCCATCAATAACCTGGTACCAACATCTTTCACTAGTTTTTTATTGTCCTCGTGGGACAAAGACTTTCTTTCATGTGGGGCCTCGCATGATAAGCCCTTGACAACCTGCGGGGATGCCTCGAGGGACACTAGTTGTCTGACTCGTGGGGATCAACCAAATTAGGGTTTCCTCAGAATTCCCTCTCTTCTCTAAAATCCCGAAACTCCCACATTTCTCACTCTTTCTCTGCCTTATATTTCACCATCACAAACTAGCCAAAAGATCACTTGCTCACAAGATAGATATTCAATGAATGTGTGTGTGAATGTACTTATGAGAGACTCCTTGAGTTGTATTTATACCTTTGCCAAGTAACTTCTCTCCTTAATATTAGGGTTTCTTGAAATTTCTTGTTGCAACCACTTTATCCTTTCATTAATGACTTGTAACCAATTAGGGGCTTCTTAACCATTCTTTGGGGCTTTCAACTTCATGAGGGCATATCTCCCTAACCGTAAGGAACCATGTGGTGTACCACATATCACCAGAAACGACATGACGAGGAATATCCATCTATTAGTGTGCTACCTGCATTTGCATTGTCCTTAATGTCCTTATTCCTCAAACAACTTCAGGTCTCATGACCACACCTCTGGGTCTTCGTATAGACTTCATCAAATGCACCCATCACATCTACTGACATCAACCACTCTTGTTGACATCAATGATAACTAACTCACCATCAATCTCAATAACAACTCCGGGGTATCTTGAACACTCTAAGGGTTGACATTGATGACAAAACATTGTCCAACAATAAGGAGGTGTCATCCTTAGAGATCATTACTTCATTACATATGCTCAGAATTCTTGTAGAATTAATTCCCAGATTTCTTGTAATAGTCATTTTCTTTGATTTCATGTAGCAACTTGCTTCAAGGGCACGATTTTTGCACAGATATTGCAACCAGTAGAGGACAAATGAAGAAAAACCGGGACATGGGTTTTGTGCCCCATATGGCTCATTGAGATACATGCAGGAAACAATTCGAGAATATGCATAACGATGGATGTATGGTTATGTATTTGAAGCCAAAATTTCAGATTTTCCTGTAGCTTCCTACAACAAATTCCTGTAACAACATCCAAGGTTGGCATATCTATGCAAATCCAAGTGAAATTTTGAAGCATGGGTTTTTTTAAGCATGAGGGTGTTATGCTTACTTTTTATTTACTCAACTCAACAACCCTCAGTCAAAGAGAAGATCCTTGGTCAAAGTCACTGATCTCTGTTCTTGTAGCAAATTTCTATGTTCCTACAACATAATGTCAAAATATTTTTCAAACAACAACACAACAAGCCTTCTTCTATCATTCAACACATCAATTCTACATCACATCAAAATAAACCAAGCCAGAACAAAGGTAAAATAAAAGGTAATTATGTACTTACAATTTCTATTTCTAAGTACACATCTGACTTGGTGATTTGTATCATTAAATTGTTGAAGCTCTCCCATAAAACTTTCATTCCCTATATTTCTTATCAATCTCATACTTTGATGTAATGTTTACTAAGTCTAATTACACATGTCATACACAATTTGAATCACTACAAGGATTCAACCCGAGAACACCCAATTCCTTTTGGTCCCTTTCCTCATTTTTTCTTTCCATTGGTATTGTCTAAACATTAAAAAAGACTTTAGGGAAAACAAAACTTATCCATTCAAAGTCTTGCACCCTAATATTTTATAAACAATATTAGAACAATGAAATTTCAAGGCCTTCTGACCTATTCAAGAGTGCAGTTCATCACAACCTTGTTCATATGATGTAGAAAGAAAACTAAAGGACTAGACATTCCAAGTATACAACATTCATTTACAAGCTTTGTTGCATGAGGGCATGAAATGAATTGAGTGTGGGGGAGATGTTGAGTCTCGAAATCGACATGTTTTCAATGACCATCTAGTCAACTTTTCGCTTGACTTATCCTTCATCTTCACCTATTTGTCACTTGTATTTCCATATTTGTCCACTTTGTAAGCCTTCACTGCATTCGAGCTTTATAATACAATTAATCATTGAATATTGAATTCTTGTTTCTTCCCTATGTTTTGATGTTTATTTAGAATATACTTTGTGTTTTCCTAACTTACTTTCAAAATTCAGTAGTTTGAATCTGGTAGCAGGCATCTTCCAAATCTTGTAGCACTACTATAATTCTTGTAGCGACCTGTTTCTAGAAGCAGTTTTTCCATGGAATTTTCAGACAGATGAAGATGAATTTGGAAAATATAAGACATGGGTTTTGTGTAGAATTCCCCAAATTGAGTTACATGCAATCATATTTCCAAAGAAAGAAATGGTTTGGGAGATATGGGAAGATCTTCCAGATGTATTTTCCAAGAAATCTTGTAGTGCCTCGATATTCGGGTGGTTGCGCCTCTTGTGGATGAATTTGAGAATATGGTTTTTCCAAATATCATGTTGTTGTGCTTATATGTTATTGTTACAAGTAAAATCTCTCTATGGCTAGGGGTAAACCACAATAGACGGAATTGACTGCATAAACCAACTCTAATATCAAGTATGCTATATAAACAAATATGCTAACATGACAAGATAAGAGGCCTACCTCGTCTAGACGTTCGATGAAGTCCACCGTTGAGCACTTGACCCAAAGAAATATACCTACAACTAGTCCTCAACAACTAAGAAACGCAAGCATATGGTGATAATATATAATGTTAGCACATTTGATAGCATAATCCATCAACATTGATAACAAATACGCCCATGGAATAATAATTAAAATATTTGTGAGATATTATTTGGATGAGAAAATATAATTTCTATTAAGATATAATCAGCAGAAGTGAATGAATTACAAACTTCCGTTTTGACACTGTTTAGAATCGAGAAACTAAGTTCCTTCCAGTTGGGCCTACAACACTTCAATCCTCCATCAAAAGAAAGCTCATATAAGAGAGACAATGAAGTTCTCAATCAATAAGGGAAGAGCTTAGGGGCTGAACAATTTGTTCAGTATTAAAGGACAAAGGGATGCATACTCAATGTGAAGTGAATAATTTCTCCAGAGTAACTTTGCTCTCAAATTTGATTGCTTTCTCCTCTTTTCCATAGCTCGTATTTGACCCATTTATAATATTCAATTGGAATTGAACGGTCGAGTCAGAATATTTCCAGTATATGGAAGGCCAAGGATCATTGATCTCGTGACGTTACATGGAAACCTGATACCAATTTTTAATTCTGGGCACATTTCCCAATGTATGCGGGTTGTAGTGTTGCAACCTACATATACACATGCTATAATATACGCAAGGAACATATATGTGGAAAAATAATGTTTTTAGCTCTGGGATTTGCAAAAAGGGACTTCAAGTCTACATGGGGAAATGGAAAAAGGCCCTCTGTGAAAGATTGCATAGGGTGAGGAAAATATTGCTATAACAGATGCCCCCTAATGTGTGAGGTCAGAGGAGTATCTGTGATGGTCGAAATAAATTATAAGACCCAGAAGTGGAGTAATGGGGACCCAGCTGGAAGAACTAGTTGCTCATTACAATCTATACTGACTTTGCATACATGGCTACCATCTTGAATTACACTGTGGATCCATGTGAAAATATACCAAACAACTATTCATGGCCATGAATAGGAAAATAAAAATTTGGTTACATGCCAAAGGATTTCATAGTCACGAACAAGCCCCAGTAAAACCAATCTCAAAATCATTATGAAGATATCTGTATACAATGGAGTACAATCTGATATCCCATGATCACTAAAGTCACACAGGTACTAGTCCAATGAAAATATAGCAACAACTCAGGAAAGTTGCGAATATAAATTGATGTCTTCATTTCTTCTACACAATCCTACAAAGGTGCAAGTCTACATCATGTGAATAAAGGAGTTGAGGTCGAACACAGTGATAGTTCATTTGAGTACCGGTCATTGAGGTATACTGTTAACAAATGCGAGAAAACCTATTGATTATGAAAGTGGGTATCAAGGCACCGAGTACATTCTTACAAGTGTGAATAAAGGATTCGGGGTCGAACACTTGAAGAATCTATCGATCAAGAGACATGGATGTATTCCCAACTATTGATGGCAAGAGAACTTATGACTAATGACTACAAGCCTCTAGGTACTCATAGGACTCTAGGTCTCGTCTCCAAAATAGATGAGTTGAATTCGATGGAAAGAGACCTATTGAAAGGAGAGCATTAAGGTATATCTCATCATTCAACACGAGATACAAAGCAGGGTCTTGATGATTTGGAGGAAATCAGATGAAGAACATGTTCACGAACCAATGACCCTGTGCGTCTTTTGTGTGTGCCAAGTGCAAGAGGTGCACAAAAAAGAACCTCTGAATAACAACCAATGAGGAAAAATGCTGACAAAGGTGAGGAAACCACCAATAAGGCTAATTGCATCCAAGAGACTACACGAATCCCACTGTGTGAATAGATGTATTGTCGTTGAACACAAGGGAAACCATCCAGTCAACGACCAATGATGAAATGTCGATTGTCGGGTTTAAGGTTACCTACCAATGAGGAAAGTAGGACCAAGGTGCACAATAGGACTACAACTTTATGTGATTCTGAGACAAACTGAGGGTATGTCCGACATGGAAAGTCAAGAGTTTTGAGGAATGCTCGACACAGGTTGATAGACATCCTTTGAACAATAGCATGAGACATATGGAAGACTTTGGCAACATAGACTCAATGATGAAACCATGAGATGCAGGAGGCATCAATCAAATTATCCATAGGTACTGGAAGAGTAACCAGTCGGGGGAGTAAACTCTCTGTAATGAGCTCAGATTCCTAAGGTCATTCTAAACCCAAAATTATGATGACAAGTGGACTCAAAAATTTTGTACTATGTTCAAAGGCGACACGACTGCTTCTAATATAAGATAATACTCCCTTCCTGCTCGTATTTTTTTTTTTTTCATAGTCAAATGAATGCTATGATATAGAGGAGGGAACAAGTGTCTCAAGTAAGAAAAACTAGTTCCAGCAGTGTAACATACCTATTCTCAATGCAAGGAGGTGCATGCAAGATATCGACACTCGGGGGGATGCTCCCTCCTGGGTATAGGGTGTCAAGTTACGAAGGATATAAACAAGGCTCTACTTGGTTGAGGATGCAAAACTGCCGAGTAAAATGGTTTATAACGCAAAGAAAGAACCGACAATAGGCTCAATAATACAAGAAAGGGAATGAGATGCAATCACAAATTAATGCCAAAAAATGTCCTTTTTCATAATCTCAGTCTACTTGGTTTGAAAAAGGGTTAAAATTGTACCAAATAGATGTCCTTTCAAATCCAATTTACAGGTGTGAAAGAGACAAGTTCACTCAAAAATATTTTCTCTTTTTGAAAACGAATTAGAAAATAGATTAAATCAAACTCACTTGGGAGTCCTGTAGGTACAAGTCAGCATGTTTATGAGTGAGAAATGAGGTTCACCATAAATTCATGTATTAGCTATAACGAACTCCCGATCCTACGGAGAAATCTGCATGGGCACAAAATGAGGTAGAGGGTCTAACTAGGGTACCCATGTTTGGTAAGTCTCTACCATTTTATAACGACACTTCTAATAGTAGATAGAAAGTTTTGTGTTGCTAAAAAATGGGTTCGTACCTAGGGTATATGAGTGACATGTATAGGACGATGCAAGTGTGCATGATAGAATGGATACCTATCCTATATGTTGGGTAGCGAAAATGCCTGTTTGAAGTTACAAATGGTTGACATAACATTGATAACCGCAAGAATCCTTGGATAAAACTACAAAAACCAACTCAATCCACTGTTGTATTAGTCCATTAGGTGAAAATATTATCCGAAACTATGCAAAGTGGGTAAAAAAATTCTATAAATTGTAACAAAAACCAAATTTACTATACCATTTTACTTTTTTACCCAAATAGTGGATTTTGGACCAAAATACCTCTGATCTTCAACTGGTGATTGTGGGAGATACGAGTGATGGAATCAGAAACCATATGGACCAAGTAATTCCTCTTCCCCTCCTCTTTCTTTTTAGTGGATTACATTTTGTATTTAGGTTTCAATTTTTAAGTTATTTAGGGCGCAAATTAGAAGTTTAGGTGTACGTAGGATACTATTCATCGGGTTGCGTATATGCCTAGTTATACGCGGTTGTCTAAAATAAAACCTGTGTATAATCAGCCCTATATGAGACTATAAATGTTGCAAACTGCATATATGTCTGTAAACAATGTTTTTTAGTGAATGCTAACTCAAAAAATTGTTTTTCTCTTGCAGGATGGTGCTAGAATGGAGGGAAAGGGAACATGAGGAGGTAGATGTTGTTGTGGAAAGAGATTCAGGGGCCCAAATAGCCTTGAAAATATGTGGGTTGTATAACTTTTGGGCTCTCAAAGGGATGCGATCCCAAGTGAGGTGGCTATAGTTTCTCGTGGATTAATGGGATCCAGAGAGTTAGAGCTTCAACCTTGATGGGAAAATATTAAGTATTGAAGTCAAGGATATTTATTTCTTGATGGGGTTGTCACGTCAGGGTGAGGTGTTCAACCTCAAAGCCCAGGTAGCTGGGAATGGTATGAATATAGAACAATACATAGACACTCACTATATTGCAGGGAACGAGAAGGTCGGGAGTCAACTCCTCATCCGAGTGATAAACAATCTAAGCCTCAAGATTATTTCCCTCATTTTGACAGAGATCACAGGATCAACTTCCTTGCACCAGGCATCAATACCTCTTATGGTCTACTCCATAGAGTCATTGAGACCCACAGTGTATGAATGGTGCACCTCACTACTGGCTAACATGAAGATCCAGTTGACAGAATGCAAACATGGTGGTAAGAGGAACTTCGGGTTCTATTCCATCTTGTGTAGATTTTTCTTCGAGCGGGCTCCAAGTTTGGGACCTAGAGTTGAGATCATTCAGCAAGGACCTCACGGTCCATCCATGGCATGGTGGACCGAGGTGATGAGATGACAGGGGGGAGGTAGGTTTCCCACACCCTACAACGATGATTTCTTTTACTGGTGGAGATGACAGGCCATTGCTATGGATGACTACCCCTATGCAGGGGTCGAATTCAGAGGGTACCTTGACATGCCATTACCACCAGGGACTGCCTACGAGGACATAGGTATGTCAAAGTTTTTTAAATATTTCATTTTTTTGTATTTTTGTATAGGAAAACAAAAATATTTTTTGGATGATTTTTAAGTACTAATTAGACATGTATGTGATGCAGACGTAGGTACACGATGGCCGGATAGGATTCCATGACATAGTCAGAGGTATCGGGGAGATGAGGCGACAGGAGGAGAATCAGAGAGAGTCCTTCAAAACGTGCAAGGCAACCTGTCTCATTTGACACAAAGGATTCTGATGGTTCGGGTGGAGGATCTGTCAGAGGCTATGCAATGACAAGTGGTAGGTGTTCCTAGAGCTTGGGTGAAAATATTTCGGTGTCTCGCAAACGCCGTAGTTTGCTATCATGACACACATTCGACGCCATAGGCATAGATGTCATGACTTTTGTATTATCGAATGTATTTATGTATTGAGGGTGTTAGCCCCAATTTTGTACTATAAACATCATATTTTTTGAAATATATATATAAAAACATGGTTCTTCAGCTTTACTTATGTTACAATGTGTACATTGATGAGAATGTTTTATTTTCTTTAGTTATGTGACAAATGCCAATCTAAAACGAAATTAGCATATGCATCGGATATATAATTAGAACTCCTAGGTATGTGATGATAGTTAATAAAATCAAAATGTCATTCTAAAATATGTACCCATAGGAATTGTCGGAGTAACGTAGGGTCATGCACACGATAACTGTCATTCAAATGACATACTACTAACTGGGAATCCATGTGAACCTCCAAATTTCGAATAGCATGTGAAATGTCATCGCACAAAATTTCTATAACGATGCTATATTCGACCACATTATTCATGGATGGCCCTAGGCATATGCCACCTGAAGACACCAATAGACCCTCGGGTGAATGAAAAACCCAAGTGGCGGAAGCCAAGTTTCGTGTATGACGACTGGCTCCGTCTGCAAATTCTAAGTAGACAGAAGACTCCATTGAAATCTTCCAACCAAGGGAAAACTCGATAAGCAAGTTGAAGACTAAAATAAAGGGAAAATATATATACATTAAATTAAAATAGTATACAAAGAGTTACGCCCAAGCTTGGGGATCAAGAGAAATATATTTTCAAGTAGAGCCCATTCCTAGGCTCAACCAACATGTTCCCTTCATAATCTTCTAATTCATAGGCTCCTTTTTCTAAGACACATCGCATGATATAGGGACCGTGCCACATGGGTTTGAAATTTCCTACCCCCAGTGGTTCTTTGGCTCGATTATATAAAATGACCAAGTCACCCTAAACATACAACTGAGGATATACAAACTTATCGTATTGGACCTTGACACATCTTTTATTCTCTTCAATAGCTATAGAGGCATCTCGACGCTGCTCGTCAAGTCTCTCTAGGTGCACGAGGCATCATTTGAGATCGAAAGTGTCAATTAGGAGTGCAAATACTAATCTAAGAGAAGGGATTTCACATTCAATAGGTAATATCGACTCCGCACCATGTACTAAATGGAAAGGGGAAAAACTGGTGGCAATATTGACCGAGGTTCAGTATGCCCAAAGTGCGGGATATGGCATGATATGCCAGTCATATTTGCTCTGGGTGATATTTTTCTGCAAAATGGTCTTGAGAGACTTGTTTACGACACTGTCCATTTTCTTGGGGGTAGTAAGGGGAATAATGACCATGCTTAAACTCCATCTTGGATGCTATCTCTTCCATCATTTCATTCTGAAAGTGACTTCCATGATCAGTGACAATATCACTCGGGATTTCAAACCTGGCGATAGTTTGATTGAATATGAAGAAGGAGGCAATCTTCCTATTGGATTTAGTTGTAGGCATGGCCTCGTCCCACTTATTAAAGTAGTCTACGGTCATGATAATGTGTTGATTCCCCCCAGTCGAATTTGTGTTTCAATCTACAAAGTCCATCCCCCACTTAGTGAAGGGACCGATGATAATGACTAGATGGAGAGGGGTTGGATGCTATCGTATTTTCCGAGTGAACACTTGAAAGGGGTGACACTTCTTAATTTCTTCAACACAATCTTTAAATATAGACGACCAAAAATAACCGACTCACAAAAGTTTTTGGGTTGTCAAAAGCCCAGATAGATGACCACCACAAGCCCCACTGTGGAAATCGTTTAGATATGACTCAACTTCTTTGTGAGTTAAACAATGACACAAGATATTTTCTATTCCTCAATGATATAGAGTGTCATCGACGATAAGGTAATTCTTAGCTTGGTATCGTATACATCATTGGTCATCTCACAAGAGATACTAAGGGAACTTCAAAGTTTGAAGATAGAGAACAATGTCTCCATACCAGGGGTCAGACGATGAGACAAGGAAATGTGTTCATCCACAAATGAATCAACATGAATAACATCCTCATCCAATCATTGGAAGTCAGATATTAAATATGCAAATACTAGTGATTTCTTGGATTTCGCAGAAGCGAAATCGAGATTGAATTCTTGTAAAATGGAAATCCATTTATTGTATTTTCCCCCTATGATACGAATGGTAATGAAGTATTGAAATGGATTGACATCAACAACCACAGTAGTTTTGCAAAGCAATATATAATGGCATAATCATTGGACTGCGTGAACGACAAACAAAGATAGCTTTTCAACATGAGAATATTTGAGTTCAAGATTGAATAAGTTTTGACTAAGATAGTAAATGACATGCTCGTGGAGCTCATCATCCTCCTGAACCAATACCATACCAATCGTCTCTTCGTATGCGACGACATAAAGCAAGTAATATCTATTGTAGTCAGGATACTTCAACAGAGGTTTCAACACCAAGGATTTCTTCAAAGCATCGAAGGATTCTCGGGCTCGCTCATCCCAGATAAAAGGGGTGTCCTTCCTCAAAAGATGCACACAACCCTTAGTAATATTGGCATAGTTCACTATAAACCGACGTAAAAAGTTAGCTTTTCCATGTAAACCTTGAAGTTGTTGAAAAGTGCGTGGGGGAGGCAATCAAAGTATTGCCTCAACCTTTAATGGATCTACCATGATCCCAGTCTCAGAGACTAAAAATCCTAGAAGACATCCTGACCTAACACAAACTATGCATTTATGAGGGTTCAATCGGATCCGATAATGACGACATCTTTCAAAAACTAGCTGAAGGTGCTTAGGTTTATCCACTCTCTTATGAGAGTGAGTAGTAAGATTGTCAAGATAATATTCAACTATATGCTTAAGATCGTGGATTGCGAAGGTCATAGCACGTTGGAAGGTTTCTTCGGCATTTTTAAGTTTGAAAGGCATCTTTCGGTATGCGAAAGTACCCCAAGGAAAAATAAAGGTTGTCTTATGTTGATCCTCAGGTTTAATTTGAATTTGGTTATACCCTGAAAATCCATCCATGAAATAAAAAACTTTGCTTCCCACACACTCGTCGAGGATCTGATCGATGAAAGGTGTCAGGAAGTTGTCCTTAGGATAGAATTTGTTCAGGTCACGAAAATCCATGCATACAAGGATGGTTCCTTGCTTCTTATTCACAGGAACAAGATTGAATACCCATTATGTCAAGGGAAACGAGTAGATGAATCCAACATTAAGAAATTTCTCTACCTCTTCCTTAATAGTAGGGGCCTTTCGAGGATTGATAGCTCTAAGACATTGTCAAACCGTCTTAGCATCCGAGTAATTTTTAATCTCATGTTCGACAATTCGAGGGTCGATTCCTAGCATCTCTTCATATGACCAAGCGAATACATCTCAAAATTCCTTGAAGAGTTCGGTGTAGATTAGGTTTCTTGTGGCGAACAATCTGCACCGATGTGTACATTTTCAATCTTTCTAGGGGTACAAGAGATATTTATTGTGACGGTAGGGGATATACTCACCATATTTACTTCAACGTAAATTTCATGTGTATCAAGCAGAACTACGACGTGACCGACTATCTTGCTTAGAGTAGATCTAAAGTCATCTTATTCGATTCTAGCAAGCCTTGGGAGAAAATAAAAGAGATGATTCATATCATCCCAACATTTGTTAGAACCATTCATGGCCTCGATGATAGCTTCATCCAAGAGAAAAGTATCATCGAGGAAGTCATGTGAACAAGATGAAAAAGTGGCCCACATGGGCTCAAGAACAGGATCCTCCTCATTCGTCTGTGAGGTAATAGGATTGGGATTGACGGAAGAGTCAAGAACAACTTGATACGCTATCTTTGTTGCCAATAGTGGCATGGTGATTT
>JZKD02S0295281.1:0-20047 GCA_000966675.3 Picea glauca | reverse complement strand
TTTATTTTTTGTTTTCTCTTTTCCTCTTTAATTTTTGAAGTTTTTATTTTTTATTTTTTACATAAATTTTCTTTTTAATTTTTAATTTTTTAAATTTCAATTCTTTTCTTTTACTTAGTTTTTATTTTATATATAAAAAATTAAATTATATATATTTTTTCTAAATATTTAAAAATAGTGTTATTTAATTACAATTATTTTCTATTTATTGAAATAAAGGTAAAAATGTGTTAAAATTGATATTTTCTATTATATTTAAAAAATATGGAACTATAAATGAATTAAGGAGAAATAATTATATGAGAAATCTTAATTTAAAAAAAAGTAAATGGTGTACAACATTTTTAACATTGAAAGAAGCATAGAAAAATGATTAAAAACATCGTTGGAATTTTTTTTTGAAAATAGATGAAAAAATAAACATTTAAAAAAATAATGTGGATACATTATGGTGAAGAAGATTTAAAATATAAAAAAACAACCTAAAAAGGGAGGGGGTGCTACTGGTAGCAAAACTTTTCAAAACGAGGTAAGAAATGTGACCCCCCCAAAAAGGAGAACTTTGTAGAGTTCTTGTTAAGTTGGTAACTATGTTATTCAACCTCATCGAGACAATATGACATAGGAAACAATTCATCGTCATAATCTTGGACCCAATGAGGAGAGGGCAGGAGGGAAACATTATAAAATTATAAGGATTTTCTCTCATCACTCCTTGCTATAGATTCAGATCAATATCTTTTAAACAAAATGTGAGATCAATGCCAAATCCAATTTCATCTATGATTTTTGTGGAAACTAGAAAATTCATGTTAAGTATTTTCTCTCATCACTCCACCTTGCTATAGATTAATGTTCAAGGTCTCATCCAATTTCGCCCATGATTTTTGTGGAAACTAAAAAATTAATGTTCAAGGTCTTGAGATACTCAACAACAACCTTTTAAGGACATGACATTGTAATTCTCAAAGCACAAAAAATTGCATGTCTCATTTTTTAGCAATTTGTTCTATAATTGATAAACAATGAGAGCAATGCCATTAATGTCAAGTTTTGGTATGATAAGTAGAAAATATGATGGTGACTCTTTTGAAAGTTTAATTGTGCTCCTTTAGGGATTTCCCATAATTCAACACCACTTTCAACACCACTTTCAACAACATCGTTCTCAATAGATTGAGCTTGCTGCATTAATGCCTTGTGCATCCCCTCTTGTCTCAACAAATACCTCAAGTTTGTGGGCAAATTATTCTCATCGCAACTGGAAAATACGGGATCATTAAGAAATATTTGCGGCGAAATCTAAAAGTGAAATATTTAATTGTCATTTTTTATTTCATGCAAAAGCCGATCAACTTTTTGAAAAGATGATATGGGTTCACCCTTAAACAATACTTCTTAGCAAAAAAATATTTTAGTACATCCCATATAGTAATGGTTATAAGTGGCAAAGAATGTAACCATTTATGTGAAATCTACTTTCAAGGCTTGTATCAATAGCCAATAAGATACATCATCATTTCCAACATTATAGATGTCATGGGAAACATTGAATTCAATCAAATGTTGTTCCACATCTTTTAAATTGTTTCCCAAGTAAATGGGGAATTTCTTTGTGAGAATATTTGGCAAAAGGGAGGATCTCTCCTTGTAAGTTGAGAGGGATTCTCAACAAAATTATTTTCTTTTGGGGACATTTATTTGTTGTTGCAACTTCAACAATCTCTAGTAGGATTAGTGGATGAAACAAGGAATCATCACAACATGAAGGAAGCTCTTTGGTGAAGTCACCACAATTTTTTTTGTTTTAACTCTATAAATCGTGCAACGAAATCACCATGGCATTCTTCTTCAAAATCAAAAGGTGTAATAGTGGAGTTATCAAGGAGTTCACCCTCCCAAAATTTGGACAGTGTGGAGTCACCAAGGAGCCCGTCCTTCGAATTCTTGGATTGTTCTTAGTTCTTTGGAAATTACTACAACCAATCATCATTGAAAGCACAATAAATACAATCTCTAGTGCTAGATAACATACCTTAAACTATAGTTTCAAGAATCCAATTCATTCGATAATTGCTTTGAGATTTTCTTTAAAAACTTTCCATATCTCTTGGAAGATCTTGTTGTTTCTAGCACAATTGTGTCTTCCTTGAAATAGATTCAAACCTCTGTGTTCATCTAAGGCTAAGAACTTCAAGAATTATTTCTCAAACATCCTAGGCTTATGAAGAATTTAGATGTGTTGTCTCATTTATAATACTATCAAAGAAATGATTTGAAAGTGTGACCTTTCAATGTGGGACAACACACCTTCAATAGTTCAAAGTTATCCACAATTTTTTTCTACATCTCACTAGAATCCTGAACCAATAAAATTCTAGAGTTTTCTCTAAACAAATGTTGATCACTTTTTCCTGAAAAGGAAAAGGATCAAGACTAATGGTAATCTTTGTGGGAACCAAAGAACCCTTCATTTTTATAGAGGTGGTACTAGTCTTTCGAAGATTCTTATAGTGAAACTTCTTTCAATTTTTCTTCCATTGATATATGACAATGGAAAGATACTAAATGAAACTTGAAACTCCAATAAGAATACATAAGTTCTTAATTTAACCATGTTATCATTCATGCATAGCTTGCTGCTTGAGAAAAGACCAAACAAATTTAACCATTTACAGAACTTGCACATAAATATTGTATATACAAACGATTTTCACAACTAAAGATATCTTTTCTTCCACCCTATGATGCAAGTAAGAAAAATAATAAAAAAAATAAAAAAATTGATAGAAGAAGATAAAACAAAACATGACACACCTTTTGCAAAGAACTTTGAAAAAGTGTTGATTTACCATTTAAAAGGGTTTGTAAAAGATTATGTATTCAAAGCCCCACTCAACATCTTCTCAAGACATACCTATACAAATCATATGATGCTTGACATGTAGTTCCATGAGGCACTTTCCAGGGATAGATTCCAAATGTAAATTCTTTAAGCATCAGAAACAATATGATCTATGGATTTGACAAATTGATATGATATAAATAAACAAGAAAGGAAAACATGTGTTCTTATGAGCAGGGATGGGGTTCCTAAACTTGGAAATGAGTACAAAATCCTGGAAGACGAAAAATAATAATTAATTAATCAAATTCCTATTCAACTGGTTACAATGCCCTAATGAAAAATGACTAATAGAATAAAAGAGATGAAGCTAGAGACTTTACTTGCAAATTGTGGAGAAACATATTCCTAATTTAAAACCTAATTATTTCTTTCATCCTTAATTAAATAACCATTTTGTTTTTTTTCTATTAGTTTCCTTGGTAGTTAGGGCTTTTTCCCCTTCCAATTTCTCACATACTTTTCCTTTAATGTAATCATGATTTTTCCATTCAATTAATGCTTTATTAAAGAAATCCTTAACAAATGTGCACTTAATAATTTGTTCCCTTAGTTGGGGTCCACTTTAGACCTTCATAATTTTTATTTAACAATTTTTTTCCTAAAATAATTTAATGCCATATGCCAAAAACAATTATGATTAATTTTTTTTTTAAGTTTTTTGGGCTCAAGGATGGACATCTCATCTTCAGAAACCACTCCCAAGATGTTTTTCATGCCTTCAACATTTTGATGAGCTCTTATTTGTGACCTTTGGATGTTCATAGCTCAAGTTATGATATTTAAAAGTCAAGATTCCAATTCAAGCTTACTAATGATCACCAAATAGACCCCAACATTCTTTGAATTTCCAAGGAAACTTTTGTAAGATTCAGTGTCTAAAACCACACCCAAGTTGTCATTGATCCTCTGAAATTTTGCAATGAGGTCTTATTTATTCAATTATGACATTTTTAGTTCAAGTTATGGTCTACAAAAGGAAATTTAGTGACCATTGATTTACCCTCATGTGCGATTATGGTCCTTGATTTAGAAATTTACCCTATTTATCCCACATGCATTATGGGAGGGAAACATGTGCTACTTATAAAGAAAAAAGTCTCTCTTATTAAATTTAAGAGTGAAAGTAGAGAGAGCGATGGAATAGAGTGTGATTAGTGTGACCTTTGGATGTTAATAGCTCAAATTATGAGCTTTAAAAGTCAAGATTCCAATTCAAGATTACTAGTGGTCACCAAATAGACCCCAACATTCTTTGAATTTCCAAGGAAATGTTTGCAATATTCAGTGCCTAAAACCACACCCAAGTTGTCATTGATCCTCTGAAATTTTGCAATGAGGTCTTATTTATTCAATTATGACATTTTTAGTTCAAGTTATGGTCTACAGAAGGAAATTTAGTGACCATTGATTTACCCTCATGTGTGATTATGGTCCTTGATTTAGAAATTTACCCTATTTATCCCACACACATTATGGGAGGGAAACATGTGCTACTTATAAAGAAAAAAGGCTCTCTTATTAAATTTAAGAGTGAAAGTAGAGAGAGCCATGGAATAGAGTGTGCTTAGTGTAACTTTTGGTCACCCAATGATCATGCCTTGTCACTACCCATCACTACCAAATGCCATCTCATTGTGTCAATGCGAGCTTCCTTCAATGACATGTCACTACTATGTGTCATCTCCTAGTTCATTGGAGTATGTGTTGCGAAGTTTTCATCACCTAGTTCATTAGAGTATGCATTGGGAATCATACCATCACTATCCAACCCATCCATGCCATGTTCTATCTTGTGGGTGGCCTAACCCCACCACATCAGGGAAAGTTTCCTTCAATGATATGTAGTGACACCCCATGGGTGGCCTAACCCAACAACGTGTCAATGCAACTTTCATTCAATGGTATATAGCTTCCACATGTCATCACCTAGTTGGTTGGAGTGTGCATTGGGACATTGTAATCACTTGGTTCACTTGAGTGTGCATTGAGAAGCACGCTAATAAAAATTGGAAGAGGAAATGGTAATGTCACCCCCCATTGATCAATATCCAAATGATGTTTTCCAAGTATCATCCTACTGATGGATTGACCCCACCACATCATAGTGCAATCACTATTCAATGGTAGGTTGTTGCCACATGTCATCCCTTGGTTCGCCATTGTGTGCATTTGGAAGCATGCAAATCAAATACGGGAGAGGAAATGGTACTTAGGATACGGAGGCCACTTCATAAATATAGTAGGGAGGTTGATAGTTGCGACATGTCATCATGTGGTTTGTTGAAGTGTGCAATATTGGAAGCATTCTAGTGAAAAACGAGAGAGGAAATGGTACATAGAATAAGGAAGTTGCATGAAAAATATCATAGGGAAGTTACATGAAGGTTTGTGTTACAGGAGGATGAAAGGATGATCCATAAATGAATGACTTATAGCCTACTTACTTCACCAACATTGGTCGTGTGTAGAAATATATTCTAAGCTTTGTTCTTAGGGTTCTTCAAATGGCGCTCATTGTTTCATTTCAACAATCTCTGGTTACAATGTTGTACATACTTCTCTCCTTGGCCAAAAGACCCATTGAGAATGAGAGTGAAGGAGTAAATAGGGAGATCAAGAAGGTAGGGGGAAGGCCAACAACCGTGTCCTTTCATTTTCCATTCATCAACCTTCTCTCCTATTTTATTTATTTTTATTTCATTTAATTATTGTTTTTCCTCTCACATTTGTCTCATTCAAAATTTACATTTGTTTGACAATATTCATTAATCATTGAATTGCATTATAGATATCGAGTCTTACACCCATTCTTCAGTTTGGATCCATTTCAGATCACACCTCCCCATTGAGAGGATTTTTGGTCTCCAAAATATAAAAGGAAACCAATCTGGGTCAATGTACTTCTATTAGCTTCTCTAGAACATAGATCTAACTTTGTCTCCTAGCAACAACTCTAACTCTAGATCTAGCTCTGACTTGTGGCTTTGGCTACTAGCTATGGCTCTATATGTAGTTCTGGCCCACTTGTTCCCGCATTGCAGAAGTATGTTCATTAAATCTCAGCTATGAGCAATCTCCAACTCCAAACTTTGGACTCAAAATTCATTCCCATCTCCCTCTCAGTTCTGGAGATAGTCCATCCTGGTAGACAATGAAGCCAAGTTGAATGTCAATGTATGTTTAGCGCAACCCCAACAAGCTATGCCATCACATATCGGTCCCTCAAAAGGAAGTGTGGTTTTCCCTCTCTTTCTAGGATCAATTTATTCCTAGCATGCAACCAACTATCTAGTGCCTACACATGATTGCAAACACATCATGGGGTTCCCTTCAACTCCTGCCCCCAATGTCATTGATCCCCATGCATAAGTCTTTGGCACAATGTATTTAATAAGGAAAAATTGTTTTGGAAGATTGTAGGTAGCAAATGGAATGGGGATGCCTTGGTGGTTTGAATCCACCCGTTGTCCTCTTTGACGGTGATGATGACCTCCTATGTTGTTATCATTGGACAACTTCTTCTCCTTGAATTGGAGATGTTGACAAATCTCCATTTTTGTTAGGATTCACTTTCCACACTCTCCTCTTGGATGTGTAGTTTCTAGGGTGAAGCTCTGGGTGAATTCACAAAAACTTCGCTTTCCATTGTCCACTCAACTTGTAGTGGTGGAAAAAATTTCTTATTGTTGCTACAAGGACTGCCTAACATACTCCTCTTCTCCATGTGCCTTTGAGTTTGTTTTTGGATTGGATAAATCTTCTTTCCATTCCTCCTCTGAAATAAATCTATCATGCAGCATACAACTTTCTTCTCTTACTAAGATGCCACATGATGGCCTTTATTCCCATAGGAAGAACATGCCTCTGCATACCAACTCACAATGATATGTCCTCTATTCTTGCAGTAGTAACAAACAAGGGATGTATTTTTTGATGAAAACCTCTTGGTTTTCTTCTTTTTCTTGCCTCGGATGATTGGTTTGCTGCTTCTTTTGAGTGATGGTGAAAGTTGAGTCTTCAAGCTCTTCTCATCACCACCCTTCACGTACTTGTTATAGCAAGATTTTCCTCACCATTGCTATCTTGCACATCAGGCCTTTTTCCATTTCCCTATGCAGACTTATCATCCCTTTTTGATAAATCCAGAGCTAAAAATAAACATTTTTCCACATATATGTACCCTATCAGCTATACAACAAGCGTATATGTAGGTTGCTCCACTACAACCTATGTACATATGGATTTGTGCCAGAAAATACAAAAATGGAGTCAGGTTTCCATGTCACGACAAGAGATCTATGATCCTTGGCCTTCCATATACTGGAAACGTTCCAACTCGGCCCTTCAGTTGCATTTTGAAGGCTATAAGAGAACAATTTCGAGCTATGGAAAAGAGGAGAAAGCATGCAACTTTGAGAGAAAAGTTACTCTGGAGAAATTACTTCATATTGAGTCTACATCCCTTTGTCCCTCAAGTATGAACACAGTGTTCAACCCCCAAGCTCTTTCCCTATTGTTGAGAGAATCTCATTGTCTCTATCCTTTGAGCTTGCCTTTGGTGGAGGATTGAAGTGGTGGAGGCCCAGTTGGAAGGAACTTGGTTCCTTCGTTTCGAACTGTGACGACACGAAAGTCTGTAATGTTGACACTTCTATTAATCAATTATTAATAGAAATACTCCTTTCTTGTCCTATTGTTATTGTGAAAATATATGATTATTATCCATGGGCATGTTTGTAATGTTTATTAATGGATTATGTTATCTAATGTGATAACCCCTTTACATTATCACTACATACTTGCTTTGCTTGTTTGTTGAGAACTTATTGTAGGTATACAGATTTGGGTCGAAGTGCTCAACGGTGGAACACCATCAAACATTGAATTGAGGTAGGCCTCTTTCTTATCTTGCACATTAGTTTATATAGCATATAGTGGAATTGAGTTGATTTCTACAGTCATACTTGTCTGTTGTGGTTTACCCTTGGCCATAGAGAGTTTTTCCCTCATAACAGAAATGGCGACTCCACTGGGAATAGATCTTCCTTATAAGGGTTGATGTACATTTTCTTCTTGCATTTCTCTTTTTCCTTTGTGTTTCTTGTCATATCACTTCTTGACAGGTTCTATTTACTCTGAATCTGAGTTTTCAGCCTTTTTTCCCTTGCCTGGCCTTGTTTTAAATCCTGCACACTCCTTTTTCCTTGACAGCCGTGTACACATGTGTTATGCCTCTCTACAAGCTGCGTATATACACACTATTCTCTTGAACAATACCGTATACCACTTTTCCTTGCTTGTTTTCTTGGTTTAGTGACTACTGGGTGAGTTTTGATGTTTGTTGAACCTTCTTAGGTCTATATAGTGCCTGTTGAGCTTCTCTGGGTTGACAAGAAGCCTGTTGGGAGTTGAATTTATGGGTGTAGTCTTTCTCATTGTTTTTTCATTTTTGATTTGTCCTTGAAACTTGGGCTATTTTTCTTAGCTTCTTGGTATTCTGCTTGAGTTATTTCGTTTATACATAGTAGAATTTTTTATATCAGGCTTCTTCTCAGTCCATGCATTTTCTTTCTGATATATTGAAAATACAAAAAAATAGGTATTTTGCATTGGTTAATGTTTTTGTCTTTGAACCTTTATCATTAGCTTAGTACATTTAGCGAAAGATTTCATTTTACTTCTGAATTGCAGAGTTGAAATTGAAAATTGCATTGTTTTTATTAGCATATCATTCATTGAAAAGTTAAAGGTAGACTTTGCATTATATTCATATTTATCTTTTGCAGAAACATAACATCATGAGTTTCGTTTCCATACCCTTTTGAGTAATCATGACCAATAAAATTTACGCTTTAAACTAAAATTGATTAGTCACGATTTTATTTTTAGGGTGCAAAAACTAGTCTAGGATTTAGTGCCTTGGAATAGAATTTTGTGGGTAAACTTATCCAAGGAAATTAAATCAACATATGTGTCTGAGATAGGGAGTTGAGAATTCCATTGTATAATTGGTAATATCAGGAGGCTCCGCTCACACCAGAGTTAATTAGGAGTTCACGCGAAGTTAGTTGAAGGGATAACCCCTAGATACTTGCTTAGCGTCAGATATATTTTTGCATATTTATTCGTATTTGGGGATCTTGCTAGTACACATGCCTCTATGAGAGGTGGTGATTTCAAGGTTTTGGGATTTTCTACCCTGCCCATATGGTGATCCAGACTTATGACTGCTTGTCTGTGCATCGGTTATACAATGGTTTATTAGTTTCTTGACTTAGGTATCTCATAGGTTACTTGCAAGGGTTATTCTGCTTGTACCCTGGGTCAGATACGGGTCAGACAACACACAACCTTTATGGAGGATTACCTCTCTAGGAGGATCTGAATGACTGGTTGTTAAGCCCATGAGGGCCCCTATAACTGATTCTGTTACCTCCAAAATTTAGCAGGGAGTCTCAAGTCCCTCTTGGACGAGGCATACCTTCTTTTGCGATGGAGGCCACTCAGTCACTTTAGCCCGTTTGCATGCATATTGGCCATTTGAATTTTTGGTATGCTCTTTGAATACTAGTTGGCCTTAGGATATATTTGTATTTTTTAAAGTCATAAGTTGTTGTGGAGTCGGACCAGCTTTCCCGCCGGTTGCTACAGTTACCACCGGATTTCAGGTTCTTACCTTCTAAAAGGCGTAGAGTTTGTAGAAGTGGTGCACACACATCCACCTTTCAGACTTGTGGTTCCACAAGGATGAGTATTGAGTCTAGTCTTCAGAACACTGGGATTTATTCGACTCCCATACTCGCTATAGTTAATGGAACCCCTTCAACTCCTGCAACCGCTACAGTTGCAGTGTCAGAGATTTATACTAGTACTATAGCTCAACCTGTAGTTAATGCTTCATATTTTGCCTCGAACCATTTTGGGGGTTTCGGTCACTCACCGGGTTACAATGTTTAGTCCATCCCTATGGCTTCTAGTCCATTTTCTTATGGTATGCCTAACTTCACGTCGTAGTTTTCGACTGCCATCCCAGCTGCTGGCCCCAACGCGAGCCTTGGACTTGGGGGCACTACACCTCCTTACGCTCCTTTTCCATTTCGTGGTTCTCATATCTCCCAAAAAAATCCTAATTTAGGAAGTGTCGCTTTTCTTAACCCTGGGTCTAATCCTTCTACAGCTGGATGGAACAACCCAGCTAGAGGAAAAGTTTCTCCTTACATCCCTACCTCCTCGGTGCCAATTCCGACCAATAATTTTGGCATGATGAATCCACTTCAATCCTCTGGGTTCCCACCTAGAGGAGGTCAGTCTTACACTTTGGGAAACCCCCAACCCGGATCCAATCCGGTTGGGGGCAATTTTCAAAACCCCCAGCTTGGATCTAATCTGACCGGGGGCAATTTTCATAATCCTTATCAGAACATTCTTGTTGGAATGATTCCCAACCTGTATTATACGAATCAACCTAGAGGAGGGCCTTATAATTCTGGACAGGGTTTTGGTCCTTACCAAAATCTTGTATGGAATGCAGTTCCTAACGCACAATCTTTCGCGGGAGGGTGGGGCCATATGTCACAACCTCGTCTCCCTTTTCTGGCCATGCTTAATCTGCCAGAATTGTCTAAGTTAATGAACGACCTGGTGAGTCATGATCCCACATGGCCCCCTGTCCCTACCAAACTTCCATCAGACATTCCAAAGTTTGAAGGTAAGAATGGAGAGGACCCTGGTGATTATGTCACTACTTTTCACCTTTGGTGCTCATTAAATTCTTTGAACCATGATTCTATATTTAGATTACGATTGTTTCAACGCACTCTCATTGGAGTTGCGTCACAATGGTATATTCAACTACCTATGGGGACATATGGGTCATTCCATCAGTGGTTTCTATTCTTTCTCAACCACTTTCAATTGCCCATTTGTTACGATGATGGTGTTGAACTTTTGTCGAATCTATGCCAGGGTACCGACACTCATATCTCAGACCATATCCAGGAATGGCATAGACGGAGGCGATTGATTAAGACTCCTATACCCCTGACCTTTCTTCTAGAATGGTTCCTAAAGTCTTTGCACGCTCCTATCTCGAAGGACGTTGCTACTTCTGGGGTCTTCAACGAGGAAGAAGCTATCTTTAGAGCCCATCAACTCCATTTGATATACACTCAGTCTGGGATGTTATATCATCTTCTTCCAGACACACTGCGGGAAAATCACGATCCTAGACAGAATCCCCAACCTCATGTTGATGGAATTGTAGGGTCTGCCAATGTAAAGTCCACAGACTTGGTAACGAAGTCTGCCGGAGGATCAACTTCATTTGCATCCTCCAATTCCACCCAATTGACAGATGTACATTCAGTGAAATCGTTGAAGAACCCAAATGGTGACCAACAACCAGATGGGAATAAAAAGAAAGGTCGAAACAATCATAAGGGTGGAAAGAATAATAATAAACCCAAGGACAAGGATAATAATGGGAAACAGAATGATAATGCTGGAGAGGGAAAGAAAGAGAAATGTAAGGTGAAGTTTCCTTGTAAACCTTGTACCGATGATCACCTTACACATTTATGCCCCAAACTCGCAGAGGCTGCGAGGATTTTAAATCTACCGCCCATTGTGCTGACGAATCCATTCCCACACAACCAACACTTAGCCTCGAGCTCTTTGAATGCTGGAAATGCGTTCAGTGGAAGTCAAAACCCACTGTCGCAAGATGGCGACCGTGTTTGTATCAATATGGTCGACACGAAAATAGATATAGCCACCCGCTCTCAATATTATAGCTCTTCAAAAGCTAGTACCAGTCTAGAAGCTCCCCCTCCCCCTCTGGAGACAAACTTACAGATTGAGAAACCAGAGCCACCACCTCGTATTTCGAAAGGAGTACTTAAGCACTCTACCCACAAACCTAATGCTAGAGCGCCTAGAAATACTCTATTGTTGAGGATCTGGGCCAAACCCCTTGCGTGATGTCGACTTTGGAGGTACTCCAGACGTGTCCATCATAGAGGAATGCCTTACCCTCTACCTTAGGAGCTTTAGAACCTAGTGGCTCGAAAGTTATCAAGTTTGACATCACGGATGTGAAGCCTCGCTTACCCTACCATGTGGCTTTCCAAATCCATGTGGAGTATTCCAAGTATACTATCAAACGAGCAGTCATTGATGAAGGTGTTGCCACCTGCGTGATGTCCCTGGTCTATTGGAAAGCTCTCGGTTCTTCGACCCTTTCCAAGTCGTTGAACATGTTGACTGCATTTGTCGGTCATTCCTTCTGCCCTCATGGTATTCTCCCCACCTTTCCGGTCCAGTTAGGTGGGAAGACGGTAGAGGTGGAAGTAGAGGTAGTTGATGCACCTCTCAATTATAACCTGTTACTAGGTCACAATTGGACCTATGTTATGGTCGTTGTCGTATCGTTCATCTTCCATGTACTTTGTTTTCCTCATCAAGGAAAGATCGTGACTATTGACTAGTTATCCTTTGCGTACTCTCGTCCTAACGCATCTATTGAACCGTCGATCCTTGTGATCAACAATTCTCAGCCGACAATTGAGAATATCGGTGTCAGAATGTATTCTTACCTCATAAGTACTTTCGACTTTTCGACACCAATTCACCACATTTACACCATGTATAGTAAGCCTACTTCTGCAGGGAGGTCCATTCCTTTCCGCACTTCCTATTTTAGTGATCCATGGACCCTACCTTATCTGACTTTGTCGTATGAAGGATAGTTGCATGTTGGCATGGCTATGCCACTATCGGCAATAGAGATTGCGTATCAAGTTGTTCTTGACTCTTCCACCGATCTTGATCCTGTTACCTCGCAGACGGACGAGGAGGATCTTGTTCTTAGGCCTGTATGGGCCACCTTGTTATATTGTTCGCATGATTTCCTAGATGAGACTTTGCCTTCGTACAAAGCCATCCTCGAAGCCATGAATGGTTCCGAGAGACCTTGGGATGACATGCATCATCGATCCTATTTTCTCCCAAGTCTTGAAAGAATCGAGCAAGATGACTTTTGTTCTACCCTAAGTGAGATAGTCGATCACGTCATAGTTCCACTTGATACGCACGACATTTATGCCGAAGGAAATATGGCGAGTATTTCTCCTACCGTCTCGATCGATATCTCTCGTACCCCTGGAAATATTGAGAATGTAAATATAGGTGCAGATTGTCTGCCAGAAGAAATTATGATCTACACCGATCTCTTCAAAGAATTTAGATATGTATTTGCTTGTTCATAAAAATATATGCCAGGGATCGACCCTCAGATTGTCGAACATGAGATTAGAACTTACCCATATGATAAACCTGTTTGACAACGTCTTAGAGCTGTGAATCCTAGGAAGGCCCCTGCTATTAAGGTAGAGGTGGAGAAGCTTCTTAACATTGGCTTCATCTACCTGGTTCCCTTGACTGAATGGGTATCCAATCCTGTTCTTGTGAATAAAAAGAAAGGAACTATCCGTGTGTGTATGGAATTTAGTGACCTGAACAAGGATTATCCTAAAAATAACTTCCCCACGCCTTTCATTGATCAGATTCTTGATGAGTGTGCGAGAAGTGAGATATTTTCTTTTATGGACGGACTTTCAAGCTATAACCAAATCCAGATCAAACCTGAGGACCAACACAAGACGACATTTATATGTCATTGGGGTACTTTTGCATATTGGAAAATGCCTTTCGGCCTTAAAAACATCGGAGCAACCTTCCAACGTTCCATGAATTTCACTTTTCACGATCTCAAGCACGTAGTCGAAGCCTACCTAGATGATCTTGTTGCTCACTCTCGCAAGAGAGTGGATCATGTTATACATCTTCGGCTAGTTTTTAAAAGATGTCGTTACTATAGAATCCGGCTAAACCCTCTTAAATGCATCTTTTGCGTTAATTCTGGCCATCTCTTAGGATTTTTAGTTTTCGAGACTGGGATCATGATAGATCCTCTTAAGGTTGAGGCAATACTTCAGTTGCCTCCCCCGTGCATAATTAGACAACTTCAAGGTTTACAGGGAAAAGCTAACTTTCTACGTCGGTTCATATTGAATTATGTCAATATTAATAAGGCTTTCATGCGCCTCTTGAAGAAAGACACCCCATTTATCTGGGATGAGCGAGCCCAGGAGTCTTTTGACGCTTTGAAGAAAGCCTTAGTATCGGCCCCTCTGTTGAAATCTCCTGATTAGAGTAGAGATTACTTGTATATTGCTGCGTATGCAGAGACGATTGGTATGGTTCTAGTTCAGGAGGATGATGAGCTCTATGAGCACGTCATCTACTATCTCAGTCGAAATTTAGTCAGTCCTGAGATTAATTACTCTCATGTCGAAAAGCTATCTTTGACTGTCATTCACGCAGTCCAACGCTTACGCTACTATATATTACTTTACAAGACTAAGGTGATGGACGATGTCAATCTGTTTCAATACGTCCTTACTAGACGTATCATCGGGGGAAAATATAATAAATGGATTGTCATCTTACAAGAATTTGATCTTGACTTCACTTCGGCCAAGTCCAAGAAATCACTAGTTTTTGCAGATTTAATATCCGATTTTCCACGATTAGATGAGGATGTTATCCATGTTGATTCATTTGTAGATGAACACATTTTCCTTGTCTCGTCATCCGATCCCTGGTATGGAGACATTGTTTTATATCTTCAAACCTTGAAGTTCGCTCAACATCTCTTGTGAAATGATCGACGCCGTGTTAGATACCAATCCAAAAAGTATACCATCATCAGCAACACTTTGTATCACCAAGGAGTAGATAATATCTTCTGTCGTTGCTTAACTCACGAGGAAGCCGAGTCAGTCCTAAACGATTTCCACAAAGGGGCTTGTGGTGGTCACCTATCTGGGCGTGCGACAACCCAAAAAATCCTGCGAGCCAGTTATTTCTGGCCCACTATCTTTAAAGATTGTATCAAAGTAGTTAAGAAGTTTCACCCCTACTAGGTGTTCACTCGAAAAATGCGCTTGCATACAACCCCTCTTCACCCAGTCATCATTGTCAGTCCCTTCACCAAATGCGGGGTATATTTCGTCGATTGCAACCTAACTTTGGCTGGGTGGCATCAACACATTATCGTGGCCATCGACTACTTTACTAAGTGGGTCGAGGCCATGCCTACCATAAAATATGATGGGAATACTGCAACCTTCTTCGTGTTCAACCAAATTATCCCCCGGTTCGGTATCCCAAGTGAGATTGTCATTGATCATGGAAGTCACTTTCATAATGAAATGATGGTAGAACTAACATCTAAGCTAGGGTTTAGACATGGTCATTCATCCCCTTACTACCCCTAGGAAAATGGGCAAGTAGAGGCCGTCAACAAGTCTCTCAAAACCATTTTTCAAAAAACTGTCAGTCGAAGTAATTCCAATTGGAACGTCATGCTATATCCCGCACTTTGGGCATACCAAACCTCGGTTAAGACTGCCACTAGTTTTTCCCCTTTTCAGTTAGTGCACGGTGTGGAGTCGATCCTTCTTGTTTAATGCAAAATTCCTTCTCTCAAGTTGGCAGTCGAGCTCCTACCTGACACTTCAGATTTAGAGAGACACCGTGTGCACCTAGAGATTCTTGACAACAAGCGTCGAGACGCCTTTATGGCTATTGAGGCAAACAAGAAACGTGTCAAGGTTCAGTACGACAAGTCTGTTTGTCCTCGGTTGTATGTTGAGGGTGACTTGGTCCTCTTATATGATCAAGCCAAATAACCACTAGGGGTAGGCAAGTTTAAACCCATGTGGCATGGTCCTTACATCGTGTGATGTGTCCTAGAAAAAGGAGCCTACGAATTAGAATATTATGAAGGGAATAAGTTGGTTGAGCCCAAAAATGGGCTCTACTTGAAAAGATACTACGCTTGAGCCCTAGGATTGGGCGAAATCTTTGTATACTAATGTAAGTTTAGTGTATATACATCTCTTTCATCCTTTTATTTTGTCTTTAGCTTGCTTATTGAGTTTTCCCTTTGTTGGAAGATGTCAACGGAGTCTTCGGTCTACCTAGGATTCGCAAACGGAGCCAGTCCTCATACACGGAACTTGGCTTCCACCGCTTGGGTGGTTTACTCACCCGAGGGTCTGCTGGTGTCTTCAAGTGGCACATGCCTAGGGCCATCCACGAATAATGTGGCCGAATATAGCACCGTCATAGAAATTTTGCACGACGCTATATTGCATGGCATTCACTATTTAGAAGTTTGCCTCGGTTCCCAGTTAGTAGTATGTCAGTTGAATGGCCGTTACCGCAGGAGTGATCCTACTTTACTCTGTCGATTCCTAGGGGTACATATTTTAGAATGACAATTTGATTTTATTACATATTATCACATTCCTAGGAGTTCTAATCATGTATCTGATGCCTATGCTAACTACATTTTAGATTGTAATTTGTCACATTAATAAAGCAAATAAAACCATTAAATCAATATACACATTGTAAGATATAAGTAAGGTCAAAGATCCCTTTTTATATATATTTCAAAATATGGTGTTTATATTACAAAATTGGGGCTAAAACCCTCAATACACATATACAGCCGGTATACATATCCCATGACATCTACGCTTGTGGCACCAGATGTGTGTCATGTTAGAAAACCATGACATTTGCGAGACGCCAGAAGAGTCATACCCATGCTCTAGGTACACCAACCACCTGTCACTGCATGGCTTCAGGTAGATCCTCTACCTGAACCATAGGAATCCTCTGTGTCAAATGAGACAAGTTTCACTGCATTTTTTGTAGGACTCTCTCCGCTTCCCCTCTCGCCGCCTCATCTCCCTAGTTCCTCTGTCTATGTCATAGGAATTCCTCTATCCATCCCAGACCCACATCTGTGATTACACAAGTGTCTAGTTAATACTCAAACACCATTCCAAAAATATTTTTGTTCCTTAAATACAAAAATACAAAAAAAATGAAATATTTAAAAATTTGTTACCTATATCACCGTAGGCGGCCCTTGGTGGAAACGGAATATCAGGATATCCTCGGAAATCGATCCCCGCATAGGGATAGTCATCCAGCGCAATGATATTCCTCCGCCACCAGAAGAAAAAATCATCGTTGTAGGGTGTGGTCATCCTACCTCCCCCCTGTCGTCTCATGACCTCGATCCACTGTACCATGGTTGGATCGCGTGGTCCTCTAGGAAGAACCTCCACTCTAGGTCCCAGATCTGGAACCCTCTCAAAAAAGAAGCTGCAAAGAATAGAGGCAAACTCGAAGTTTCGCTTACTCCCTTGTATGCACTATGTCAACTGAACTTTCATATTGGTCAACAGTGAGGTACACCAATTGTAGACAGTGGGTCTAACACACTCTACTGCGTAAAACATAAGTGCTTGATGAAACGAGACCGAACCTATGATCCTGGTAAGCACGAGCACTATGATATTCAAACTGAGATTACTTATTGTCCGGATGGGGACTTGACTTCCCACCTTGAGAGTCCCTGCTATACAGTGGGCATCGATATACTCTTCGATATTCATCCCACTCCTTGCTCTGCATGAATTGAGGTTCACAACCTCCCCTCGGCACGATAGACTAGTCAAGAAGTATATGTCCTCTACTTCGATCCTCAGTGGTTTTCCATCGAGGATAAAGCTTTCGCTATCAGGGTCCTAGTAACCCACCGACATCTCCAATAACCTCACTTGGGCCCTAATTCCTTTGAGAGCCCAAAATTTGTACAAACCACATATTTTTAGAGACGCTTGAGCCATCAAATCTAATTCAACAGCTACATCCACCTCCTCATTCTCTCGCTCTCTCCATTCCAGGACCATCCTGTAAAAAAAAATCAATTTGTTGAGTTAGAAACCCTTTTTTTGGCCATTTACGTACCTATACATGGCCTTCTTTGCACACAGTCATGTGTAGGGATTGATACATGCTCCCTATGGTTCACACAGGGGTGTATACCTCTTCGTATGAGCGACCTTAACAAAGGAGACACACGTACACCAAAAATCCTAATTTACGCCCTCAAAAACTAAAAAATTGGAACCTAATTCAAAAATGTAATCCACTGAGTTTGAAGAAGATGAGATGAAGAGTTACTTGATCCAAACGGTTCATGATTTCGTTGCTCGATGCTCCCGCAATCGTCGTTTGAATCTTGGAGGTATTTTTGGTCCAAATTGCACTATTTGGGTAAAAATAAAAATGATACAGTAATTTTTTATTTTATTACTATTTATAAGCTATTTGTACCTACTTGATATAGTTTCATGCTATTTTTTAACCTAATGGACTAATTCAAGAGTGGTTTGGAGCTAGTTTGTTGTAGTTTTGACTCAGTTTCCTTGCGGATTTCAACGTCATGCTTGACCATTCGTCACCTTGGGCATGTATTTTCATAACCTAGCATATAGGATAGATATCCACTCCATCGTGCATTTTTTCATTATCCTTCAACTACCGCCTTTTTATGCCTTAGGTAAGAACCCATTTGTTGCGACACGAAACCTTCCATCTATTATAAATAGTGTCGCTAATAAATGGTAGAGACTTACCAAACATGGGTGATCTAGTTAGATCCCCTTTGTCATTTGGTGCCCATGCCGAGTTTTTTCCTTAGGACTGGGAGTCCATTATAACTTGATACATGACTTTATGATGAGACTCATTTCTCATTCATGCACATGCGACCTTATTCCCTGCGGACTCCCAAAAATGAGTCTTAATTAAGCTCTTTTCCGACTCATCTAAAAACCGAAAATATTGTCGAGTGATTTGTCCCTTTCACACTCGTTAAAATGGGTTTGAAAGGTCACGAGTCTTAGTTAATCTCTTTTCCGACTTGTTTTAAAAAATGGAAAAGATTTCCAAGTGAACTTGTCTTTTTCACACTCGTAAATTGGATTTGAAAAGATGTCTATTTGGCATAAGTTTACCACTTTTTCACACCAAATAGACTACAAGACATAAAAAATGATATTTTTTGGCGTTAAGTTGTGATTGCATCTCATGCCCTTACTTGCAGTATTGAGCCTTTAGCCGGTTCTCGCTTTGCATTATAAACCGTTTCCTAAGCAGTTTTGCATCCTCAACCAAGAATAACCTTGTTTATATCCTTCGCAATTTGACACCCTATACCCTGGAGGAAACATCACCCCAAGTGTCCATCTCCCACATGCATTCCTTTCATTAAGCATAGGTACGTTCCACTACTGGAACTAGTTTTTCTTACTTGCGACACTCGTTTCCTCCTCTGTATCATAGCATTCATTTCTTATGAAAAAAAAAAAAAGACGGGCGGGAAGGGAGTACTATATTATAAGTGGTAGCAGTCGTGTCGCCTTTGAACATAGCACAAAATTATTGAGTCCTCGTGTCATCATAATTTTGGGTTTAGCATGGCCTTAGGAAGTTGATCTCGTTATAGAGTTTTCTCTATCGACTGGTTACTCTTCCAGTCCCTATAGAGAATGTTATTGATGCCTCCTGCATCTAATAGTCACATCATTGATTCTATGCTTTCGGAGTCCACCATATGTCTCATGCTCTTGTTCAAAGTAAGTCTCACATCCTGCATCGGCCACTCCTCAGAAATCTTGACTTTGCATGTCGTCCATACCCTATGTTTGTCTTAGAATCACATGATACTATGGTCTTATCATGCACCCTATCCCTACTTGCATCATCGGTAGGTCACCTTGAACCCAACAATTGACATTTCATCATTGGTCGTTGACTGAGTGGTTTCCCTTGTGTTCGACGGCAAGACATCTAGTCACACTTTTGGATTCATGCAGTGTCTTGGATGCCATTAGCCTTATTGGTGGTTTCCTCACCTTTGTCAACAATTTTCATCATTAGCTTCTATTCAGAGGGTCTTTTTCATGTATTTGATGCATGCGAAAGATGCACAGGTTCGTTGGTTCGTGAACATGTTCTTTGTCTAATCTCCACCAAATCATGAAGATCCGGCTTTGTTCCTCATGCTGACTGATGAGAGATGCTTTAATGCTCTCCTTTCAACAGGTCTCTTTCCATCGACTTCATCTCATTTATTCTGGATATGGGACCTAGATTTTTATGAGTACCTTGAGGCTTGCAGTCATTAGTGGCAGGCTCTCTCACCATTGA
>JZKD02S0295248.1:8690-20048 GCA_000966675.3 Picea glauca | reverse complement strand
TAAAAAAATTATTTTTATATATTTTTATATATTTTTAATTAAATTTAATATTTAAATATTTATGATTTTTCATGTATAATTATTTATTATAATTTTAAGGAAAATGATGATATCCACTAAAAGTAAGAATGACCGACGCATAACCAATCCACATTTTCTTTTCTTTTTCCTCTTTTTAATGAATTTAATCCACATTTTCTTTTCTTTTTCCTCTTTTTAATGAATCTTATAAAGAGATAAGAGAGCTAAGAATATAAACAATTACACCAAAAGAATTCAAGAAAATGATTCATCATTTTTTTTCTTCATAAAATTCTCTATAAACAACTTTAAAAAAGAAAGTACTATAGTGACAACTTAAAAAAAAAAAGTATTATAGTGATGGGTACAACAATAGTGACAAGGAAAGTGACAATGATGATATCATTCATAAAATGGATGTTGATGTTAAAATATCCTTAGTTTATGAAGTAGAAGTTTGAAAATAACTTTTACATGATTGCTTTACATATGGTTAATTATCAATAATTTTGTGAGCTAATTTATTTTGGAGGATTGCTTTAAAGATGGTTACTTATCATAAATATTGTTAGCTAAATCAAGTTGGAGTTGATCAGGAAATCAAGAATGTTGTAAGAACACTTTTAGGGGAAGCATGGAACTTGTGATACCTTTTGAGGAAGTAGGACTTTGATATCATAAACCGAATTTTCAATATGAGATTTTAAAAAAGATAACAAAATTTGTGTATATGGTTTATTAACATTCATAATGATTATAATTAATTAAAATAAAGTAGTTTAAATTTATATTGTATTTAAAATTTACTAATGATTTGAAATTTACCAAAACATTTGGTGATTTGAATCCAGGGAATTTTTGTGACTAAAGATACATGTATAACACATATAACACTATCAGTGTAGGGAGAGGAATCCCGGGGATGGACTCTGCGGTTAGTTTAAGGTCTACGGTTAGGCTTCCCGGTCTACGACCTGTGGACATATGAATGCAATTAGAGTTAGTAGGGTGATCTACACGCGAGACCTTTTATGGATGATTTTTTTTTCGGCTTTTCCGAAGTAGGGTAGTGGGATTTTCTGTGGCATTTTTTTTCTTTTTTTTGGGTTAGCATGAGGATTGGTGGAAGCGGAGCTTCGAGGATCCGATATGGAGGATATTACAGACCACATTGCCACCACATAGTCGAAGACGAGCAGTGGTTGGAAATAGGTGGAAGTTTTGGGGCTTGAGCAGATAGGAAGGAGACGACAAGTAGTATCGTTCAACAAATACTGGTTTTTGACAAAGAACCTTCTCCATTTCTTGGTAAGTCGCTTCCACATACACTTTTTCAGCCTTCTTTGGGGGAAGAGGTATTTGAGGGTTGTTTTGGGGATTTTCCAGAGTTTTTTCCTTCTGATTTGCTTCACACAGAAGGAAGAATACCACCCTCCCTCAGCCCTGAAGAAGATCTTGCTTTCGATTGAATTTCATAGGTAGAAGATGTTTTTTTCCTTTCTTCACCCCGTTTGAGTCAAGAGGAACCTAGAAGTGGAGTAAAGCTTTGTGGGTCAAAGTTATCATCAGAGGAAATTTTAGATCATCGTAGTTCAAAGATTTTCTATTCATGATTCCCAGGTGCACAAGAGGAATTGGCTAAGTCTACTACCACAAAGGGCTTTATCTCGACTCTCCTAGACAAAGAAGAACAACATGGTTTTGTCCATACTAAGGAAACATGTGGTTTTACTCAGAATCCTCATAGGACTATAGCTTATGACAGTGGCTTTTGGGATCAAAGGAGAAGAAATAGCATTGGATAGAGACAAAAGAGGAAAGTCTTAAAAACTAAAGGAAAACTGGGGAATCTAGTTCTCGGGGAGGATGTGGCTATGAATCATGTTATTCAAATGGAAAACCAAACTCTTGTCAGGAGATCAAGTGGTATAAATTTCACGCTCAAATCCATCATCAATTGGGCACATTCTGCTTGGAAAGATCATCTTGGTTACACCCCAGAGATCATTGAACTAAATAGGAACTGGTTTGCATTTAAATTTCTACAACCAGATCATGCAAAATGGGTACTTGGAAAAAATTGGAGTGTTAACAGTTCCCCATTACTTTTAAATCCTTGGAGCCCCCTTTTTGATGCCAGTCGAGAGAAAATGGATAAAATTCCAGTTTGAGTCCACCTTCCAACACTGCCTTTACATTTTTGGTCCTTGGAACATTTCAAAGCAATAGGAAATTTCTTGGGAGACTTCTTAGAAGCACATTTGTCCTTTGAAGAGACAAAATAGAGGAAAGTGGCAATGATTTTAGTCAATTTGAATGTTAGAGAAGGGATAGGAGAAGAAATCGATTTGAGTTGGGGAAGCTATACCCACTCCCAGATCTTGCACTATGAAAATGTTTCTTTTAGATGTCGGATATGCCATCAGTATGGTCATTTGGTGATGAACTATCACTTTCCTTTAAGAACTGGAGGAAAGGGTTGCAATAGTGAAAAGGGAAAGAGAGTGTTATAGGAGGAGGAAATCAGTCATACATAAGACCCCAATGATGAAGCCCAAGACTCCACGGACTTAAGGCAACCTTTAGAATTACAACAAGGCGTCCTTCTATAGGAAATCCAAGAACCCCTTCCTAAAAAAGGGACGGAAGGGTCTGATCCTTTAAGCATTATTAAGTCCAGAATGGGAAACTCAAGGAATTTGGCCTCAGGTAATCCTTTACCTCTTTCTCCTCCTATTACTGTTTTAATTAAAAATTTAACTTTAGAAGGAAATGAGTGGTTGGAGGCTCTCAAAAACATGTCCCTCGATACCAGTCCCTCATCTCAAGCCCACAGAGGCTCAGACACTCTCAAGTCAGATTTATCACCGGGAGATCCCCCATCTCCAAAGCGTCTCTGTTGCATCAAGGATGATTCCTCTTCATCCTTGTTTCCCTCTAAAAACTCGTCTACTTGCTATTTTCCTAGATCCCAGAAGAAAACCATATCCTCAGGAGGCCTGGGAAAGGAAGTGATTACGTCACTGGATAGAGGAGGTCGTGGGAGGAAATCCCTGATTTCAAAAGCACAATCCAAAGCCAGGTTTGACCTTCTAGCGGGGAAACAACAATTGATTGAAAGGGAACTTAGAGAAGTGAGGCCCCGAGGAAAGATTTATGGATGAAGTGCATGTCTTTCAACTGCAGGGGTTTGGCTGGTTCCCTTAAAAAACCATCTTTAAAAAGGGTGATTTGCTCTGAACACCCTGATGTACTATTGTTACAAGAAACTCTGAGGGAAGGAGAGGAGGTAAAATCTAGATTGGAGTTGCTACTTCCTAGCTGGAAGTTTGAAACCTTGGATGCCTTGGAAAGATTAGGGGGATTGTAAATAGGATGGAATACCCAGATTATTCAAATCTCAAACATATGGGGTATGGATACTTGGCTAGGCATTACTGTTTTGGTTCTGGAGTTAAGGGAAGATCTTCACATTCTAAACGTCTATGGCCCTAATCAGAATATAAAATATTTCTGGGACAATCTCTTCAACAAGTCCTTTATGAAAGACCACTTGGTAATCTTAGGGGGAGATTCAAATTTCTCCCTGGGACCTTCTGAAGTCTGGGTCTACACGCTAGATCTGACCTGTTGGCAGACTACTTTGTTCAAAAATTCGTTGAATGAAAATTAATTAATCTCGATCCCACCTTGCTCAAACTAACCTAGAGAAACAATAGGGTGGGGGTGGATGGAGTAGCCAAAAGGATGGACTATTTTTTGATAGCTGTCTCTTTCCTGAAAAAACAACTTACAATAAAATAGTGGATTGGGAGCAGAGGTATCTCTGATCATTACCCGATTTTCTTTGAGTTCAGACAGGGCTCAAAAAATCTAGCTAGTCCTTTTAAATTTAACAAGACATGGCTAGAGGATGATTCTTTCATTAATATTCTAAAATATAATTGGAAACCCTTTCACTAGGATAACCACCAGTCGACAACCTTTCATTTTGTAGAAAATATGAAAAGGATAAAAGAGAAAGTAAATCCTTGGGATTTTCAAAAAAGACAAAATGAAGACAAGGAACTAAACAAATTGAGTCTGAGCTACAAAGTTTCTCTGAATAATAGGGGGGGGGTTGCCAAACCTGAGTCCAAGATTTCTATGCTACGTTTAGAGAATAGAAGAAACACAATAATCAAGGAAAAGGAAGAATCATGGAGACTGAAAAGCATAGCTATATGGCTGGCAAGTGGAGGTGAGAATACAAAGTTTTTTCAAGCCTTTGCTAAAGGCAGGAGGAGTGTTAATACCATCTGGCAGCTGAGAGATCAGGAAGGAAATATGGAGAACTCTTTTGAAGGTATGTCAAGGTTGGGGAAAAAACATTTTCAAAATATTTTTAAAGCAGAAAACCAAGCAACCATAGAAGAAGTGGTCGAATGGCTCAAATTTTTCCAATATTTGTAGTTGAAGAATATAATAGATTCTTGATGGAAGAAGTAACAGAGGAAGAATTAAAATAATTTCTTCATAGATTTCAAAAATACCAAAGCCCAGGTCTAGATGGTTGGACTATTGAATTCTTTCTGGGTTTTTATGAGATACTGGGACATGATTTGCTAAAGTTGGTAGAGGACACTAGAGTTTCAGGGAGAATGACACAAAGCTTAAACTCCAACTTCGTAGCTTTGATTCCCAAAACAGATAATTCAGATACCTTAGACAATTTTTGTCCAATTTTCCTCTATAACTGTGTCTATAAAATTATCTCAAAAGTTATTGCAAGAAGAGTGAAAATAATACTTTCAAAAAGAATCTCGGGAGAGCAGTTTGGCTTCTTGGAAAGTAGGCAAATTCATGAAGTAATTGGGGTAGCACAAGAAGGACTTCACAGTATGAAGTCTAGAAAATTAAAGGGTGCAGTGCTAAAAATTGATCTCTCCAAAGCTTATGATATATTAAGTTGGCTTTTCATTCATTTATTGCTAACACATTTGGGCTTTACAGTTCCCTTGATCAACTGGGTCATGAAATGTCTCACTACAGTTTCCTTTGTAGTGCTTATAAATGGCTTAGACTCACCTTTTTTTTTCCTTCAGAAAGAGGATTAAGACAGGGATGCCCGCCCTCACCACTACTTTTCCTCTTAGTCCCTGAAGGACTTAGAAGAGCTATCTCAGAAGCAAAAATATTGGGTTCTTTTTCCGGAATCAAAATTCCACAATCTTTGCAACTTACTCACCTTCTCTTCATTGACAATGTGTTAATCTTCAGTGTAGGATCTAGAAGGGAGGCTGGAACTTAAAAAAATATACTAATTCTTTTCTCCAAAGCAACCAACATGAAAATTAATGAAGGCAAATCGTCCCTCACTACAAATTTACTCTCTGAAGAAGAATGCCAATCCTTTAGGATTTTCTTCCCTTTTGAGGAAAAGAAGCTAAACGATGGAATAAAATATCTGGGTTTCTTTCTAAAACCAAATGACTACATAACAAAAGATTGGAAGTGGCTTTTGAAGAAAATGGATAAAAGACTAAACATCTAGAGCCATAGGTGGATTTCATGCACTGGAAGACTTTTTCTGGTCAAGTCAGTACTAGAAGCTATTCCAGTTTACCGGATTCCACTCTCATGGATCCCAAAATGAATTTTGGAAGCAACAAGAAAAATCACTTTCAAATTCCTTTGGAGAAGCAAGAAAGTATCACATGTAACTCCTTGGGTTCGACGGGAAAAGATCGTTGTTCCAAATGCTCTTGGAGGATGGGGTTTGAAAAATATTTTTCTCTTTTCCAAAGATTTGGTGGCAAAAGGAGGTTGTCGAATTTTAAACTCTTACAGTCTTTGGACTAGGGTAGTGGTACAAAAATATATTGAGCTGATTCCCTTGGAGACATGGATCATAAGTCCACAAAAATCCTTGAAAGGTGCCTCGGTGAATTGGAAGGCGGTCATAAATGATTTCCCGATCACTGAAAACAGACTTTCCTGGAAGATAGGCAATGGAAAACGTTTTATATTGGGGACAGACCCTTGTCCGGGTTGCGAAGGACAACACATACTCTCCGATCAACCCATCAATCATTTGAGAACAATTGGGTTTGACACTTTAAATAAACTTGTTGAGCCGAGAATTACCACAAACTGGTCACAAAGATGGAAGTCGAAAAGCTCACGAGGTTTAGAAGATGAGGAAGTTTTAGAGTTGGATAAGTACTTGAATTTTTTAAAGAAAACACAGATTAGGCTCAGGGTCTGTGAGGATGATCATATTTGGGACATGATGCCTTCAGGGATCTACACATCAAAGATGGGCTACTAAAATTAAACTTAGTCTTGTATGAACGAGAGCCTGTTTGGTGGTGGGGAAAGCTTTGGAAGCTGAATTTCCTAGCCAAAACAAGATTATTCATGTGAAATGTATTAAATAACAAAGTGCTGACCTGGGAAATTCTACAGAAAAGAAATATTCATGGTCCAGGATGGTGCTCTCTCTATAAATATGAAGGAGAAACTAGCTTTTATATATTTTTGGAGTGTCGTTACATCATTGAAGTTTGGAGTGAAGTTTTGAGACTCTTGGACCTTCATTACAACTAGTCTGGGCCAAATTTGGAACAAGTGTGGCAGAATTGGTGGTTGACTAGAATTTACAAGGGCCTTAGAGCCTTACCTCTTATCATAATTTGGGGTGTTTGGCTAGCTCGAAACTCCCTTATTTTCAAAGGAGTGTCTTTGGTACTTGATATTACAACGACAAAGAGTTTAGCCTTATTTTCCTCTCTATCCGAAGAAAGAGTCAAGACTAGACAGTTTCAAGAGGATGAGATTGAAAAAATAAACCACTGGGGTTTCTTTGATGGGGCCTCACAAAAAAACATCTGTGGGGGTGGAGGGATTCTCTATTTATCATACACTCACTACCTTTATATGAAATTTGGCTTAGGGATGGGAACAAACAATTATGCTGAACTGATGAGCTTTAAACTTCTCATTGCTTTCGCCATTGAAAAGGGTTGTCAGTCCTTAAATGTTTTTGGGGATTCCATGAATGTCATAAACTGGATAAGAGGCACACAAATATGTTTAAACACTAGACTTGCTACTTTAGTGGAAGACATAACTTTCTTACAGACCTCTTTTGATTTGCTTACTTGATAACATGTCTATAGGGAGAGGAATAAGGAAATGAACATGAGGTTGAAAGAGGGGCTTCATCTGGATTTGGGCCAATTTAAAGTAACATAAGTAAAAAATGACCAGGTTCATGAATATGTACATAACCATTTTTTGAATTATTTCAAACAGACTATTAAATACAACCCGCTAAAAGAAACTTTTTGTTTACAAGTAGCTAAGTATCCACATGGACTCTATGTGAAAATATCCCAACATGAAGGACTTTATGAGATACATCAGTAGCAACAAGAACATATAATCTTTAAATGGATCGGGAAGACCCTTTGAAAGGGCAACTGCATAATTCTTTTTGAGCTACAACAATAGCAACAAGAATATAGACTCAAAATGCACTAAGAATACACTACAAATGTGTATATGCAGAATGCAATTTTGTTCACATTTGATGAAATAAAATTACACTTTTTTTTATTTTGAAAAAAAAACTTACTAATAGCATGCAATTTTATTCATAAATTAATTTCCTCAAGGTTTTAAAATCCAATCAAATAAGCGATTAAAAATGATTGATCCATTGAAAGTATCTTTCTTATAAACTAGATTTCAATTAAAATAAAAACAAAAGGTTTGAAGAGTACTTGTTTAGAAGGAGTGTGAATTCAATAGAACAATACCTCCCACAATGACTCCAACAACAATAATATCCAAGCTTGATAGCCAAAACAATTGTAGGGAGATGAGCGTTCTCCTCTCAAGATAATTCCATTGACCCTTGAGTTAAATGCCCACCTAACCCACAATCAGTAATATTGTACAAGCTTCTCTCTCAATTAAAACTCATCAATAGACAATATTAATAGCTCTAGCAAATTTCTCAAGACCACAACCACATGCCTTCACAATATATCAATCTTTCTTCAAAATTGGGATAAGAATGCATGAATCCCCAAATCCTCTTTTGCATCTATATCTATATTTGTCATACAATCATGCACATCCTCTAAAAATAACACACATAGAATCCTCTAAAATAACACATGCAATGTATAATCCTCTAAAAATATTAACGTGACTAATTATATGCACATGCACCTAATTTTCTCTATAAATAACTTGCATGTATTTAATGAAATATTTAATTACTAACTTTCTCTATAAATAAACTTGCATGTCTTTAATGAAGTATTTAATTACCAGGTGCACACATTTACCTAAACATTTATTTATTAATTATTTAATTACTAGATACACAAATAAAGTCATCACAAAAAATGCACTTTTAATATTGTAGTACTAGTATGAAAACACATGATGCAGTGAGAGAAGATTGAGATAGTCACTCACGAATATTTCTAAGGGGCTCACAATAAGGCAAGGTCCTTATTCCTTAGAAGCCCTTAGTCTATCACAAGGTCACTTGAATGGAGTGTTGACTCCAAGGGTTGGACAACTACCAAAACCAGTCAAAGGCAAGTGGCACCCTTGGAGGACAGAGCACGTCTTGAAGGGCATGTCACATTATTAAAAAATTGAATCAAAGGAGAGTGGCACCCTTGGAGCACAAAGTGCATCTTGAAGGGAACATCATGGAATTAAACTTGAGTCAATGAATCTAGGTGGCCTAGAAAACTTTGAGCGAATATTAAACCTTGTAAAAACTTGAGCACTGTCGAATTAATTAATTAATTAAAGAATGAATTTAGTGATTGTAACCCCAATCAAAATCTAATCCTATTATATATTTTAATCCTAATTCTAAGTTCTTGTAAAGAGGATAAACTATAAATTAATAACTCAATTAATTTAGGAAGGAGGTAAATCCAATTGAGAAATTAAGAAAAATGAAATAAGTCTAAAGAATTAAGATTATACTCATATGTGCAAGAAAATGCCAAAACAAAATTTAATTTAAGAAAGGAATAAAGCAAGAAAGAATTGTGCAAACATAGAAATGAATCCAGAATCTAGTTAACGCTAGTTTAACTAGGAGAGGATTCCTATTTTAACTCAACTTAGAATTAGTAAGGTGTGAGTCATTAATTGGAAACAAGGGGAATAAAGAGGCGACTAGGAGTGATTTTAGGAGCACTTTTAGGATGGGTGAGGGAAATTAATGAATATTAAAATAAAATGTGGATTTAATGATGCAAATTGGGGAAAGGGGGACAAGTGTATGGGGGAGATAATTCTATTTTTTTTTAATTAAAAAGAGAATTAATTGTGCAACTGTGGGAAAATTTTATAAAACAAATGGTTGAGTTGAGATATGGATCACACAGGTTAAGAGTAATGTTATGCTACAAAAATTTGACTGGTTTTTCTTGTGAGAGTTGGGATACCCAGCTTGAGAGAGAGTGGTGGATCTACCTTGTGAGACAAGCTGGGAGCTAGAGGATTCTAATTGTGTGTGCATGGTCCCTTTGCAGCTTGGGGGGTTAAGGGGGGAGAATAATACCCCTACCATTGGCTAGGAGGTACTGATGAATTCTCAATGGTTAGCAAGCGGATGAAGGAATGGAACACCAGTCACCAAGCCTATCTTCATCGGTCACAGTATTTTCATTTTAAGTTGCATTGTATTGAATTTAATTTTATAATGTATCCTTAAGATCTCGTGCAACTGTATTGTAATTTATATGATTGAATCGTAGGGTTTATCACGAGTCTGTGTGAGATCTATGAAGGGATTGTGGCCTTAGAATCTCACGTAAAATGTTTGTAGTTTTTTAGAATCATGTTCTCAACTGTGATGGGTTTCCAGTCTTGAATTTACAATTCTCCTTTATGATTGAAGTAGTAAACGAGGTAAATCTCTAGAATTTCTGTAAATTTTATTTTAATTCAACATAGTGGAAAAATCTATTCGTTTCCCTTTAGTTTACCCCAACAAATTTTTCTGTAGATGCTCCACTCTGCTATTTTTCTCAAGATGCATTTGGACGTAGTACTGGCCATCATGATATGATTAGGGACCTTCTTGAAATCCTTACAATTAAGAGCGTGAGCATGTGACACAGCTACAACGGTAATAACAAAACAAAACTAATGTTTAGGCTCTTGTTCCATCTCCTTCCATGGTTGATGTATGCGCATGCTACCCAAGATTTTTCCCGCTGCAAACGAATTTCTGTTTAGAATGAAAACCAACTATTTCTATGCCACAAATTTACTCCTAGAATGCAAACCAATAATTTATCTGCCACACATTTACTCCTAGAATGCAAACCAACTATTTCTCTGCCACAAAATTATGCTCTAGATTACACCCAACCCTTGCGATTGATTAAAACTAATTGGTTGGTTCTCTGGGCAAATTTTCCATAGCATTTACCTTCAACAATTTTGTATAGTGTTCCATAAAAAATGAGTTTTGTCCTGGAAACGTTTTTACATTTCGAAACTGCCTAAGATGAAGGCGAGTTTGTCCTTGCAACATTTTTACATTTTGAAACTGCCTGAGATGAAGGTGAGCTTTGTCCTTGCAGCGTTTGTACATTTAGAAACTGCTCGAGATGAAGGCGAGTTTGTCCTTGCAACTTTTTTACATTTCGAAACTTCCTGAGATGAAGGCGAGGTCTGTCCTTGCAACATTTTTACATTTCAAATTTTCCTGAGATGAAAATAAGTTATGTACCTTAGCACTTTTCTTTAGAATGTATACCAAATATTTAGTACGAGATCCTTTCCTGTACCTGTTGTCTGCCATTACGCTTCCTCTTCCAGTAAGAAGCCCGTGTATTTTTTTTTCTGTCCACCGTAAGCTTCAACTTAGAATTTAGATAACCCTTCTAATGTTTGGCATATGCATGCTACAAATTGGAACTCCAAATCCTTAGTATTTTCCTTGAATCATCTAACACCTAACTTAGTATTTTCCTTGAATCATCTAACACCTAACTTAACTCCCAACGATATGGGTGACCAACCACGATACATGTTGACTTGAGTCTTTTGATTTGAAAAGGATTGTTTGCATTTTAGCCTGTAACTTCTTCTACCATCTCAACAAGTTCGACTCACCTTAAATCCCTTTTTATTTGAATGGTACCTTAACTCGGGCTCTCATTTAAAATAAAACAAGTTTGGGTCTGCTTTAACTTCTTTAAATGGAATTGTAAGGCAATGTTGAGTCCCTTCTATTGTTTATTTAAGACTGTACTCTTCCTTGAATTATTCATATGGATATACACTTGTATATATATATATATA
>JZKD02S0295237.1:8669-20049 GCA_000966675.3 Picea glauca | reverse complement strand
TCACAATTCTAAAAAGTGGAGGTGTATGTACCATGTCTAATAACTCTACACCTTTTAGAAGGAAAAGACTCAAAATTCGATGGTAAATGTAACAAGCGGCGAGACCGGAGGGGAAATTGGTCCGACTCCATGACGAGTTAAAAATCAATATATAAAAACAAATACTAAGGCCAACTAGTAATCAAAGAGCACACAAAAAATAATCAAACGACCAATATGCACACAAATATGATAAAGTGGTTGAAAGGGGCCTCCCTCCCTAAAGTAGGTATGCCTCTCCCAAGAGGGGCCTAAGACTCCCTGCTAAATATCAGAGGTAACATAATCAGTTATAAGGGCCCTCATGACCTTAAAAACTAGTTGGTAAGATACCCCCGGAGAGGTAATCCTCCATAAAGGTTGTGTGTTGTCCAACCCTTATCTGACCCAGGGTACCTACTGAATAACCCCTACAAGTAACCTATGTGGCACCTAAGTCAAGCAACTAACAAACCACTCTATAACTGATGCACAAGTGAGCAGTCATAAGTTAGGTCCACCATATGGGTAGAGTAGAAAATCCATTAACCTTGAAAACATCGCCTCTCATGGAGGTAAGGGCACTAGAAAGTTCCCCAGATATGAATAGATCACCATAAATATCTCTGACGCTAAGAAGGTATCAGGGGGATATCCCTTCAACTGACCTTGCACGACCTCATGATTAACTCTGATGTAAGCGGAGCGTCCTGATCTTATTGATTATACAATGGATTTCCCCAGTCCCTTAGTCAGGCACATATGTTGATTTAATAGCCTTGGAGAAGTTTACTCACAAAATCCTATTCCAAGGCACTAAATCCTAAGCTAGTTTGTGAACCCTAGAAAATAAAATTGTTACTAATCAATTTTAAATTATAGCATTAATTTTAATGGCAATGCTTACTCAAAAATGCGCGGTCATGAAACTAGCGATGTTATGACTCAGTAAGTAAAGTAAATATGAATACAATGCAAAGTCCTAACTTCAATTTTGAATGAATGATATGCTTCCTAAAAATGCAATTTTCAATTCAATTTTGCAATTCTGAATAAAAATGAAATCTTTATTTACATGCACTAAGATAAATGACAAAGACTCAAAAGATCAAAATGTCAATCAATGCAAAATGCCTAATATTTTTTTATTTTAAATATAAGAAAAATGAAAATGCATGGATTGAACAACAACTTGATATATAAAGACTATACTGTGTATATAAAGAGACAACTCAAGTAGTATATCAAGGAGAAAAACACCCATCCCAATGTACATGGATGATCAAAATGAAAATATGATGAGAAATGCACCGCCCAAAAATTCAACCAAAGACAGGTTTCATGTCATCCCACAGACACTTATCAGTCACTACAGAGACCCAAGAAGACTCAACAATCATCAAAACCTATCTAGCAACCACCAAACCTAGCAAACAAGAAAAAGAGGTTGTTGTACATGACTATTCAAGAGAAAAGTGTGTATGTACACAGCTTGCAGAAGAACATCACGTGTTTGTACGTGACTGTCAAGAAAAAACCTGCGTATATGTGTCAAAAATATAGCTAGGATAAGCAGAAGGCTTAAAGACTCAGACCCAGAAGGACCAGAGGTTTTCAAGCAATGATACGACAAGAAACACAATATGAATGAGATAAATCTAAGGAGAAAAACACTCCAAGCCCAGAAAAAGAAGATTCAATCCCCAGTATGGTCACCAATTCTGTTACGAGGAAAATCTCTCTATGGCTAAGGGAAAACCACAATAGACGGAAATTACTACAAAAATCAAGTCTATTCTCAAGTATTCTATATAAAAAAATATGCTAGAATGACAAGATAAAAGGCCTACCTCGTCCAGACGTTCGATGAAGTCCATCGTTGAGCACTTGACCTAAGGCAATATACCTACAACTAGTCCTCAACAACCAAGAAAAGAAATCATATGGTGATAATATATGATGTTAGCACATTCAATATCATAATCCGTTAACATTCATAATAAATACTCCCATGGAATAATAATTCAAATATTTGCAATATATCAATTGGACAATAAAAGAGTATTTCTATTAAGATATAATCATCAGAAGTGAATAAGTTACATAATTCCGTGTCGGCATGGTTCAGAACCAAGAAACTAAGTTCCTTCCAGATGGGCCTCCACCACTTCAATCCTCCACCAAAGGCACGCTCATAGAAGAGAGACAATGAAGTTCTCAATCAATAAGGGAAGATCTTGGGGGATGAACACTGTGTTCATACTTAAAGGACAAAGGTATGCAGACTCAATGTAAAGTGAATAATTCCTCCAGAGTAAGTTTTCTCTCAAAGTTGAATTCTTTCTCCTCTTTTCCATAGCTCAAAATTGGCCCATTTATAGCCTTCAAGTGGAACTAAAGGGTCGATTCGAAACATTACCAATATATGGAAGGCTAAGGATCATTGATCTCATGTCATGACATGGAAGCCCGACACCATTTTTCAATTATGGGCACATTTCCCGATGTACGTGGGATGTAGTGGTGCAACTTGAGTATACACATGTTGTATAGTAGGCAAGGTGCGTATATTTGGAAAAAATGTATTTTTATCTCTGGGATTTGCAAAAAGGAATTAAAATTCTACATGGGGAAATGGAAAAAGGCCTTCTGTAAAAGATTTCATGGGGTGAGGAAAATATTTCTATAACAGTCTTCTATAATTTTGTTTGTTCATTCTGTTTAATGATCCATTTGTGGATGGTAACTTGTGCTAAAATTCAAATTAGTACCCAAACCTACAAACAATTCTTTCCAAAAATTGGATGTAAATTTGACATCTCTATTTGAAATCACCATCTTAGGAATTCCATGCAACCTAAAATTTTCTTTCATAAAATTTTTACTGATTTTAATCACTTTGTAAGTTGATTTCCAGGTATTTAATGTGCATATTTACTTAGTTTATCAATAACTACCATAATTGAGTCATTTTGTCTTTGAGTATTAGGAAAACCTGTGATGAAGTCCATTGAAATAATTTCCTATTTCCATTCGGGTATACGAAGATGTTGTAACAGACCTGTCGAATGATGGTGCACAACCTTTACCTATTGACAATCTAAACATTTAGACAAATATTTGGCTGTTTCATTTTTCATGTTAGGCCAATAAAATAGTTTCCTTAATGTTGTTGTCATCTTCTAGTATCCTAGGTGGCCAGAATACGGTTTTTTGTGCAGCTCATCAAGAATCATCTTCTTTAGATCAATAGAGTTAGGTACATATAACCTGTTCTTGAACCTGAACAACCCATTTGTTTCTATACTCGTATATGTTTTGTTCATATTTTATGGATTTTCTTGCAATTTTGTTGTTGTTTTGATGTAATTTTCATCATTACTGCTTGCAGATTTTATTCTATCTTCGATATCATTTTTTACTTTGCTGATAATTATTTCATAAAGTGCACTAGTCCTCCGACTTAGTGTATCTTCAACTTTTTTTTCCTTACCCTTGATGTGTCTCACTTCAAAATCAAACTTGCTTAAAAAGGCCAACCATATCCCTTGTCTTGGATTGAGATCTGGTTGACTGAAAAAATGATTTACACCACTGTTGTCAGTTAGTAACACAAGTTTTCTTCCCATTAAATAATTTCGCCACATTTTTAATGGATGAATTAAAATTGCTAATTATAAATCATGAGTCACATAATTTCGTTCATGTTCTTTCAATTTACATGAATCATAACAAATGACATGTCAATATTGTGTTATCACACATCCTAGTCCCTTTTTATGTGCATCTATGCAAATTGTAAAGTCTTTATATGGATCTTATACTTTTAGGATAGGTTCTATAGTTAACAGTCCTTTTAGATTATCAACAATTTCTTGACATTTTTGCGACCAATTAAACTTTATTCCCTTTTTCTGTACTGATGTAATTGGATATGCAATTCTTGAAACTCCTTCGATAAACCTCCGATAATCCCCATAAATGACCTTATGTCTGCTACATCTTTAGGAATATACCATTCCATAATAGCTCTAATATTTTATGGGTCCACTGCAATACCATCTTCTGATATTACATGCCCTAAATGTTGTATCTTTCTTTGGTAGAAATCACACTTATCACACTTATCATATAACTTATGTTCTCTTAAAGTTTGTAGTACTACTTTTAGATGCTCTTCATGTTCTTCTTCAGTTTTTGAATAAACTAAAATATAATCGATAAAAACCAGCACAAATTTATACAGATATTGGTTGAATATACTATTCATCAGACACACAAAGGTTGTTGGTGCATTAGTAAGTCCAAACAAGATCACTACAAATTCATTGTGTCCATAACGTGTTCTAAATGTTGTTTTGTTTGCATCTTCATCCTTTATCCTGACTTGGTGATAACCAGACCTCAAATCTAGCTTAGAGAATATATTTTCCCCTTCAACCTAGTCAAAAAGATCGTTAATTATAGGTAAAGGATACTTATTCTTAATTTTTATTTTATTCAGTTATCGATAATCAATACATAGTCTCAAAGTTCCATCTTTATTTAAACAAAATAAAACCGGTGCTCCCTAGGGTGAAACACTTAGTCTGATATATTATTTATCTAACAGTTCTTGTAATTGATTTCTCAGTTAAGTTAATTTGTGTATACTGATTCTATAAAGTTCCTTGGACATCGGGGAAGATCCAGGTAGTAGATTGATAGAGAAATCTATCTCTCTCCTTGGAGGTAGTTCCGGTATTTCTTCTATGAATAAATCTCTAAACCCATGTAGGACTGCAAAGTCTTCTAATCTTGGTTTTCTTTCTTCCCCTGGAAGATTAGTTACTTGAACAACATATACTTGGAAACCCTTATTAATACATTTCTTAAATTGCATTGTTGATATTTTCCTAATAGAAACTAGCTTTTCAATTCCTTGTATTGTTTTGATTGTATTACTTTTGCCTTTATACACAAATGTTTTTTCGTAACAATTTAATATCACTTTATGTTTTTCTAACCAGTCCATTTTGATAATTATATCATAAGACCCCAAATGTAATACATTTACATTTAACTTTGTACTCTTACCATTTATACTAAGTTCACAATCAAAAATGAAATTTGTTACCTTTCTTTTGTTTCTTTTTGCTAGTTATACTAGACAAGATTTAGTATGTTTAACCTTCTTTAACTTGTTCGATTCTACTAAATATAGAGTAATATAACTCAAACTAGCTCCTCGGTCAACTAGTATAGAAACATTATTGAAATGAATTTTACCTTCAACTTCCACAATAGTGTATTGATGATCTTCATGTCTATGTTATGAGGAAAATCACTCTATGGCATGGGGTAAACCACAACAGACAGAAATGAATAAAGAAATAAACTCTAATATCAAGTATGCTATATAAAAAAATATGATAACAAGATAAGATAAATATCCTACCTTGTCGAGATGTTCGATGAATTCCATCATTGAGAACTTGACCCAAAGAAATACACCTACAACTTGTCCTCAACAACCAAGATATACAAGAATATAATGATAATATATAAATTTATCACATATAATAGCATAATCCATCAATATTCATAACAAATATGTCAATGGAATAACAATTCAAATATCTGCAAGATATTAATTGGACGATAAAAGAGTATTTCTATTAAAATGTAATCAATAGAAGTGTATGAATGACAAAATTCCATGTTAGCACATTTGGAACCGAGAAAATAAGTCCTTTCTAGCTAGACCTCCACCACTTCAATCCTCCACCAAAGGAAAGCTCATATAAGAGAGACAATGAGGTTCTCCATAAAATAGGGAAGATATTGGGGGCTGAACAATGTGTTCATAATTAAAAGGACAAAGGGATGTAGACTCTATATGAAGTGAATAATTTCTCCAGAGAAACTTTTCTCTCAAAAATGAATTCTTCTTTTCTTTTCCATAGCTCAGATATGGCCCATTTATAGCCTTCAAATGGAATTGAAGGGTTGAGTCATAACGTTTCCAGTATATGGAAGCTCAAGGATCATGGATCACATGACATGACATGGAAACCTAACAATAGTTTTTCATTTTTAGCACAAAACCCTATGTATGCGGGTTGTAATGGTGCAACCTCCATATACACATGTTGTATAGTTGTTAGGGAATGTATATGTCGAAAAATATGTTTTTTAGCTTTGGGATTTGCAAAAAGGGACTTCAAGTTTTCATAGGGAAATGGAAAAAGGCCTTATGAGAAAGTTTGCATGAGGTGATACAAATCTTTCTATAACAGATGCCCCCTAATGTGTGAGGTCATAGGAGTATCTACGATGGCCAAAATACATTATAATAACCAGAAGTGGAGTAATGGAGACCTAGCTGGATGAACTAGTTTCTCATAAGAATATTATAATTCATATTGACTTTGTGCACATGGTTGCCAATTTGAATTACATTGAAGATCCATGTGGAAATATACCAATAAACTGTTCATGGCCACAAATAGGAAATACAAGAGTAGATACATGTCATTGAATCTCATAGTCACGCATAAGGACCAATGAGAACCAGTCACAAAATCAATCTGAAGATATCTTCATACAGTGGAATTTGATCTTTGATGATCACTGAAGTCATATAGGTACTGGTCCAATGAATGATAACACCAGCTTAGGAAAGTTGTGACTATAACCTGATGTCTTCAAGTCTTCTACACGATCCACCAAAGGTGCAAGTATACATCATGTGAATAAATGATTTTAGTTCGAACACAATGAGACTTCGTTTGATTACTGGTCATTAAGGTATACCAATAACAAACATGAGATAGACTACTGATAATGAATATAGGTATCAAGGCATCGAATACATTCTTACAAGTGTGAATAAATGTGTTGAGGTCGAACACTTGAATAATACATCGATGAGGAGAGATTGATGTATTCCCAACTGTCGATGGCAAGAGAACCTACCACTGATGATTGCAATTTGCAAGCCTCTAGGTACTCATAGGACTCTAGGTCTCATTTCCAGACTAGATGGGCTAAATTTGATGGAAGGAGACCCACTGAAAGGAGAGAATTAAGAAATATATCATCATTCAACATGAGGTACAAAGCAAGAGCTTGATGATTTGGAGGAACTCATATGAAGAACATTTTCACGAACCAATGACCTTGTGCATCTTTCGCATGAACCATATGCAAGTAGTGCATGAAAAAGACCCTCTGAATAGCAGCGAATAAAGAAAACTTGTGACAAAGGGGAGGAAACCACCAATAAGGATAATGGAATCCAAGACACTACATGAATCCCAATGTGTGAATATATTTATTTCCTTAGAACACAAGGGAAACCCCCTAGTCAATGACGAATGATGAAATGTAGATTGTTGGGTTCAAGGTTACCTACCATAAATGAAAGTAGGACCAGGGTGCACGGTAGGACTACAACTTCATTTAACTCTAAGACACATTGAGGGTATGGTCTACATGAAAAGTCAATATTTCTTAGAAATGACCGACACAGTCTGATAGACATCCTTTGTACAAGAGCATGAGACACATGGATGACTCTAGCAACATAGACTCAAATGATGAAACTTTGTGATGCAGGATGCATCAATAAAATTATTCATAAGGACTAGAATAGTAACCAGCCATGGGAGTAAACTCTAGGTGACGAGCTCATCTTCCTAATGTCATGCTAAACCAATTTTTTTTATGAAAAGTGGACTCAAAAGTTTTTTCTTTATTCAAAGGAGACACGACTGCTACCAACATAAGATAATACTCTCTTCTCGCCTGTCCTTTTTTTGTTTTTTCATAGTAAAATGAATGTTATGATACAGAGGAGGAAACGAGTGTTGCTAGTAGGCAACTAGTTCCAACAATGGAACATACCTATTCTCAATGCAAGGAGGTGCATGTAGGATATGGAGACTCAGGGGAATTTTTCCTCTTGGGGTATAGGGTGTCAAGATGTAAAGGATATAAATGAGGCTCTGGTTGGCTAATGATGCAAATTACTGAGGTGATAGTCTTATAATGGGAAAGAAAGAACTGACAATAGGATCAATACTTCAATCAAGGGGATGAGATGCAATTACAACTTATTGATAAATAATATACTTTTTCGTAAATTTAGTCCCCTAGGCCTGAAAATGTATAAAACAATACCCAGGAGAACTCTTCTAGACACTAGTGACTAAAGAAATCATTTTTCGAAATTAGTCTCCTTGGTCTAAAAAGGGTTAAACTTACACCAAATAGACTTCCTTTCAAATCCAATTAACGAGGATGAAAGAGACAAGTTCACTCGAAAATCTTTTCATGTTTTAAGAAGTCTTAAAAAGAGCTGAACTAATACTTAAGGATGTTTTTCTAAGAAACATATCATGGGGGAGGCCAGGGCTCCCGTGTAGGACTTCTGTTGAAAATCAGAAACTCACAAATAGCTGACACAAGCTTGGGAAAACCCAAATCTTTCCAAGTCGAGGAGGATAACATACTTGTAGAGGTTACCTTATCTACAATATATCAAATAATGCCCCATTATCTGGAAGGGTGTATAAGAAGGAAGTAGAGGCTCTACAAGATCATTCCAATCAAAGGAAACCACCCTAGGACTTGGAGGGAGCATACTCAGAGAGAGTAGAATGCTCCCTTTTGCAGAATGTAAAGAACTAGAAATGCTAAGAATATGGTCGAAAGGCTCATCACTCCCCAAAATAAGAGTGAGACTGATCGAAGATTTCATCAGCAATGTCACTTCCTTAGACTTTTCACTCTTCAATAGAAGAGTGGGATCGACCAAAGATTGCATCGACATGACCAGTTCTTCAACCATTGGTTGAATAAGGTGCGAGACAACAAGGTCAAGAGATGCATCACCCGCAAAAACAGGAGTGGTGTCTGTCGAATATTGCATCGACATGACTAATTGTTGAACATGATGCAAGCAAACATAGTCAAGAAACACATCACCTCAAAAAAAAGAGTGGTGTCATCCGAAGATTGCATTGACACGACCATTGTATCAACCAAAGAAGGATTAGAATGTTGGAAAACCAAATATGTCTTAGAACCCAAAGGACCCCCAAGACAAGACCATGATTCGTGTACCACAACACTAGCAGGGCACAAACAAGTAAGATGATCTCCTTTGCAAATCCTACAAAGGAACTTGGGCTTATGTCTTATTCACCAAGGCTTCTCAATTGTATAAATTCCCCCAGCATGACTTGCAGTGGCTAGTAGCATATCTCCAACATGACTTGCAGAGGTTGGCGATGAATGCACAACATGACTAGTAGAGGTTGGTCATGAATCCCCAACATGACTAGAAGAGGTTTGTGATGTATGTGTAGTGTGACTAGTAGTTACTAGATTTGTCCCCCTAGCATGAATTGCAATGACTGGTTGTTGGTCTTCAGCATGACTTGCAAATATTGTCGACCAATCTCCAACATGACTAGTAGAGGTTGGTGATATCATGCCAGTATGAATTGCAATGACTGGACTTGTTACTCCAACATGACTTGCAGCGGTTGGTTGTTGTTATTCAACATGACTTGTAGAGGTTGTTGACCAATCTCCAACATGTCCAACAGAGGTTGGTGATATAATGCGAGTATGACTCACAATGATTGGACTTGTGCCCCCAACATTACCTTTAGCAACTGGTTGCTAGTCTTCAACATGACTTGCATAGGTTATTGACCAATCTCCAACATGACTAGCAAAGGTTGGTGATATAATGTCAGTATGACTTGCAGTGACTAGATTGGTTGCGACATTTGAGACAAAGGTTTCAATAAATACTCGTTTTGAGAAATTGCAATACAAGAAGGGTTCTTGTATATACCACGGCCCTGTCTAGGAGGATAGTATCCTTCTCCATACTGATTCATAAATATGTATAAGGGCATTGACACTGAAGAAGCTTCTTGTGAAGAGAAAGCGACATGACAAGGGTTACTCTTGTGAGGATATATGTTGCCCCTAGATGAAGGAACTTCATGAAGGGGGTTTCCCATACTATAAAAATGACTCCCCCTAGATGAAACACCAGAGGACAAATGGAGGTTCTCCATGGGAAACACGTTCGTAGGAACTGACATAGAGGATGAAGGATAGATGGATGGAGTGTAATAAGTAGAATGACTGCCCATTTGAGCACTTTCTCCTGAAAAAGTGAAGCTAGGATTGGATCCGTAGGAAGGAATATTCCAACCTCCTACTATAATAGTTGGTTGAGGGATATGAATCCCACCAAATGAAAAGGGAGAATAAGGAGGCATCATGCCCCCAGACCCAAAAATAGGATTCATGTAAGGAGACAAGACAAAGGATGGAAAGTGTGAAGACATGTATGGCATACCATGAGGAAAATGATTAGAGTCCCAAGGTATTCATTGAGTATCATGATTCAGTGTACCACTTTGAAATACAAAAGGATTTGTCCCCATGGAATGAGAAAATACCATGGGTTGGGCAGTGTTAACTGAGGGAGTCACAGGTACTCCACTAACGATAGCAATGAAAAATGATGATGCAATACAAAATCCCAAGCCCAACTAATGATAAAAAAGAACACCAAAATAAACAAAAAAATCCAATCTACACACAAACAAGATAAAGTGGTTGAAAGGGGCCTCCTTCCCTAAAGTAGGTATGTCTCACCAAAGAGGGGCCTAAGACTTCCTTCAAAATATCATAGGTATCATAATCAGTTATAAGGGCCCTCATGGGCTTAACAACTAGTCGGTCAGATCCCCTAGAGAGGTAATCCTCCATAAAGGTTCTGTGTTGTTCGACCCTTATCTGACTCAGGGTACCTATATAATAACCCTTGCAAGTAAACTATGTGGTACCTATGTCAAGAAACTAAGCCACCATGATATAATTGATGCATAGGTGAACAATCGTAAGTCAGGTCTACCATATGGGTAGGGTAACAAAGCCCAAAATATTAAAAGCAATGCCTCTCACAAGGGTAAAGGTACTAAAAATATCCCCATAAACAAATAGATCCCCATAAATATCTCTGACACTAAGAAGGTATTGGGGGGATATCCCCTCAACCAACTTCACACGACCTCATGCTTAACTCTGATGTAAGAAAAGCTTCATGGTGTCACCAATTATACAACAGATTTCACCACTCCCTTAGTCAGACACATATGTTGATTTTAATAGATTTGGAGAAGTTTAGTCACAAAATCCTATTCCAAGGCTCTAAATTCTAAGCTAGTTTGTGCACCCTGAAAAATGAAATTGTTTCTAATCAATTTTAAATTTACAAGTTTTACTTTTAGTGGATTTTGTTACTCAAAAAGGCGCGATCGTGAAATTGATGATGTTATGATCCAGCAAG
>JZKD02S0295236.1:312941-329472 GCA_000966675.3 Picea glauca | reverse complement strand
ATGAAGGTATCTTCTTGGGTTATGCTACAAATAGTAAAGGGTACAGATGCTACAATAAGAGACTGCACAAACTAGTTGATTGTATAGATATAAAAGTTGATGAAGAAATCCAAGTAAGAAATGTAAGCAGTGATGAACCAAGAACAAAAGATACAGTTGAAGATGAAGATGAACAGGTCCAAGGATTAGAAAGAGAAGAGTCTAGATCAGATGAAGATGTGGATATTCAAACTGACACAGATAAGCAGAAAGAAGAAAAATCACCTCTCAGAGTTATTAGAAAGAATCATCTTGAAAATCAGATAATTGGGGATATAAATGGAGTTCAGACAAGAAGGAAATTGATTAAAGAGTCAGAACAATCTCATGTTTCCTTTTTATCTATGACCGAACCTAAAATTTTTGAGGAAGTTGGCCAGGAAGATAATTGGATTAGAGAAATGAATGAAGAACTTGATCAGATTGAGAAGAACAATACTTGGGAGCTTGTTCCTAGACCTGAAGATAAGAATGTAATAGGTTCCAAATGGGTGTTCAAGAATAAAATGAATGAAAAAGGACAAGTTGTTAGAAATAAAGCCAAATTGGTCTGTAAGGGATATACACAAGTTGAAGGTCGGGACTTTGATGAAACTTTTGCACCAGTTGCAAGATTGGAAGCTATCAGAATATTTTTTGCTTATTCATGTCATAAGAACTTCAAAGTTCATCAGATGGATGTTAAGTCATCATTTCTTAATGGAGATATAGATGAAAAAGTATATATGGAGCAACCTGAAGTATTTTCTTTGACAGATAATCCTAATTATGTTTGTAAGCTGAAGAAGGCCTTATATGGACTAAAACAAGAACCATGAGCTTGGTATTATAGACTGGACAAGTTTCTACAAGAAAAAGGGTTCAAGAAAGGTACTGTTGACAGTAACCTTTACATTAAGTCTGAAGGTGATAATTTACTTGTTGTTTTGGTTTATGTAGATGATATTATTTTTGGCTGTACTAATGAATCATCTATCCAATGGTTTGCTAATTCTATGCAAACAGAATTTGAAATGTCCATGATAGGAGAATTGTCATATTTTCTTGGCCTACAAGTAAAACAAAGCTCTGAAGGAATTTTTATTTCTTAAGAAAAATATTTGAAAGAGATGTTGAAGAAATTTTAGATGGAAGATTCCTCTACAGTTAGCACACCTATGGTGGTTGGTTGCAAGATGAGTAAAGATGATATCTCACCTGATGTTGATCAAAGGAAATATCGCTCCATGATAGGCAGTCTTATGTACATCACAACAACTCGTCCTGATATAATGCAAGCTGTTGGAATGGTAGGTCATTTTTAGTATTTTCCTAAACAAAGTCATTTGGTAGCTGTCAAAAGGATATTTAAATATTTGAAGGGAACAATGACTTATGGTCTGTGGTATCCTAGAAATCATAATTTCTAGTTAACTTCTTATTTAGATGCAGACTGGGCAAACTGTGTTGATGAGAGAAAAAACACCAGTGGAGGAGCATTCTTTCTGGGTGACTCATTAGTTGCATGGCTTAGTAAAAAGCAAGGATCCATTTCATTATCCACTACAGAGGCAGAATACATTGCTGCTACTACTTGCTGCACACAAATCTTATGGATGATACAAACTCTTGCAGATCTAAAGGTAACTTACACTGATCCTATTCCAATTCATTGTGATAACACCAGTGCCATTAATGTCTCCAAGAATCCTGTTCTTCATTCTAAGACTAAGCATATTCCAATCAAGTACCATTTTTTCAGAGAACAAGTTACAAACAGAATTGTTCAACTGAATTATATACCTTCTACATAACAGATTGTTGATATCTTTACTAAACCATTAGCAGCGACCCCTTTTGGATATCTTCGTCAAACGTTGGGGGTTATAATATCTTGTGTATAATCTGTTCTCCTGGTCAGGGGGAGTACTTATTGAATATATGGTGTATTTACAAGATTCTTATAGTTGACAGGGGGAGTATGTTTAGCAACAGATCAGAGGAAGAGTCTTTCTTCTTTGACATTGATGTCAAAGGGGGAGAAAAGAGTTCAAGAAAGGAGAAAGGAAATCTGAATGCATGTGGGTGCTTGTGTTTCCATCAATGCCAAAGGGGGAGATTGTTGGAAAATATTTAACAGACAGTGAATGATTGTCATTGATGGCAAGTACAATAGTGAATTTGGCATGAGTTCAGGAAGTTTGAAATTGACAGGAAAACGGAAGATAAGTTCAGGAAGGTCGAATGATCGAAGGTGAATGATCGAAGGCAACGCAACATTGATCGAGTGATCGAAGACCTGTAAAGTTTGAGATTGTTGGATCTCATTCAAAATTCCTGAAAGAACGAGAGCCATCAGATCAAGGTTCAATCTAGATCGTTGATTCCAGGGATCGCAATGGAGAGGCAAGTAAAAAATGCAACAGGAATCTCGATATCGGGATATGTGAAATCGCAATGTAATCTGAGCCGTCAGATCAAGCTTTGATCTGGACCGTTGAGCCAACTCCATATCGGATTTTTGTGAATAGTGACATAGAGAGACAAGAAAACAACACAACAAGAATGCCGAAATCATGATATGTGAATTCGTGATTCAATCGCAACCGTTGAATCAAGATTGAATCTGGACCGTTGAATCCAAGTCCATTTTGGGAATTCGAGGATCAAGAGTTGGAGATGTCAAGAAATGTTAACATCAAGAATTACGATATCGCGATATGCGAAATCGAGACGTAATTGCAACTGTTAGATCAATATGTGATTTGGACCATTGATACAACTCCATTACGGAGTTTAGTGGATCGGTACTTTGAAGTGACAAAAACATTAAACGTCAAGAGTGTTGAAATTGCGATATGAGAAATCGCGACATGATCTGAGCCCGTCAGATCAAGTGTTGATCGGGACCGTTTATCCCACGCTATTTTGGCATTTCATAGATCGTGACTTGGAGAGTCAAGATGCCTCATCTCCATATTCATGAAAGGCGAATTCGTGAAAATCACTTTAATCATAGGTGCTTGGTTATGACCATAGTCATATTAGGGAAGGAGTTAGTGCAGAAACGTTTTGCAGAACAGTCAGAAGAAGACCAGAGTTACAAAACAAATAAAGATTGGTAATAATTGATGTATCTATGTAGTTGAATGTTTTTATGTTCATTTATATTCTAGGGAGGTTGGGAGGTTCTCAGGAGGACTGTTGTCCTCAGAGGTTCAAGTGGGAGCTTGAACATAGGAACTTGTATCTTCCATCTGGTTGCAGCCAGAGAAACCAGGGTGGCAGGGTGGTGCAAGGGAGAACAAGTGTTCTTTGTTATACAGGTTGGAGACTGTGTAACTGGAAGTTGGTGCTTCCATCCAGTTGGTGCTGAAACATATAGGGAGTTGGTGCTTCCTTCTAGTGGGTGCTAGAGAAACCAGAGAGTTGGTGCTCTCAAAAAAGTTGCAGCTTGTAAAACAGAGGTAGCAGCCTCACATTGAGTTGGTTCTCAATTAAAGATAATGTACAAAACTTAAAAGACTGCCTATCATTTCGAAGAAGAAGAGGTTTTCTCCCTTTATGGGTTTCCTCGTGAAAATATGTCTCTGTGTATACCTTGTGTGTGATTGATGCTTTTTACTTTTACTGTCCATATTCTATATAATGTTTATGATCACTTGAAAAAAGATTAAGAATGTTTTAATAGAGTTAAAATTGTTTAAATTCAAAGACAACGGATTCACACCCCCCCCCCTCAATTGTAATAGTAATTTCAACAATAACTAAACATAATTTTCAATACTATTGGGAATATTGAAGATAAAGATCAAATGTAAATACAATAATCTTCTGAAGCTAAATAAATTAGTCGTAAGGAAGAAATAACCATCTTAATGATGAGAATTTTGTAGATTAGGTTTTTGAGGACATATCTAATTATTCATCATCAAGATAAGAAGTGACGAAGAACAATTCCTTATTTATAAACTAACAAATTAATATTATTTTTTTGTATGGAATTTTGGTTTTGTTACATTGATAATTTGCAAGGTCTGAAACTTGGTAGAGAATTCTTATAGGGGGATTTAAATCGATAATGAGTATATTGTTGTAATGGCTTCAGTCCTTGGTGTTGACTAACCTTGTGCCCTAAATATTCTAAGTTTTTCTATGGGTACCATCCTTGAAATGATGGCAAGTAACGAGTTTTCACATGGATTTGTAACTTGGAAAAAAAAATATATGAAAGACTATATACTATTAATCTAAACAATGCTCCTGGATGGGGTAAAAAGTGTCTCACAAGGGATGAAATGTGGAGATGGGAAGCTTAGGGAGTTATTAACCCCTACCACCAGCCTCCCTTCCCTCTAGACTGAATGAAACTCATTGAGATATGAGTAATGGTAGTGCACTGGGAACTCCAAGGTGACTTAATGCTGCCTTACGTGAACCAGGATGGGCATACCAGGCAAGCTACCAGCACCAGGATAGCAGTCACCTTGAACTTCATGGATTTCTCCCTTGTCAATTCTCTAGGAACTATGAAGGAATGTTCTCTTGAACGCTCTCCCATTCCATCTCTTCCTTGTTTTCGATTCTTCCTTGGCTCTCTCCTTGTCGTTTGCTTGATTGTTCCTTGGCTCTGCTATTCCTTCTTTTCCTTGTGCTCAACTATTTGGCCACCCACAGTCAATCCTCCATTTTCTATCCTACCAAATCTTTATCTGAACGCTCACACCATGCCGAGAGAGAGGGAAAAATACATAAGGGGTATGATGTACTACAACGCCCTTACCAGATGCAATAGACTCCCTCCCTCTTAGTGTGCCCTCATTACTACCATTCATCCCCACCAAAGCCATAATTGGTCACAACAACCTAGGCCTCCAACCTATAATCCCATAATTGACTATGGAAGTTGCCTAATCGAGGATGAAATTATCCCTACTGAGAAGCATGCCCCTCCACTTAGTTTTCACCCAGAATTTTCCCCTCTCAGAGCTCATACTCTGGATCATTTTTATGGCACTGAAGAATGCATGGTAGAGGAAGAAATTCCTCCCATTTGGAAAATGGATATTCCAATGACAACAACACATGCAAACTTGGATATGGATGCAGAATTGATGGAGGATTTGCCTCCTCCCACCCCGAATCGAGTCCTAGACAAGCATCTTCAACTCATTTTTTAGTTGCAGCAGAGACTAGAAGACCAGGAACACATATAGAAAATCCTGGGACAAAGAATAGAACTCCTATTTGGTACCATGAAAACATCTTTAACAAGCAAGTGGTGCCCAACCCGCGGCCAAAAATTTATCCCAGCCTACAACGCTCATGGCATCCGGAGCCTGAGCTCAAATTTGGACTAGCTACTCGAGGTCTATTTTTTTCTTTTGGCTATGTCAATTATGCAGAGAATTGAGAGTCTCTATCATACGTTGTATGTCAGTTGTCCATGGCCATTTGTTAGTCGATCACTGTGACCTTTTTTGTCAATTAGAAATTTTCATTGTTTTGTTCAAACAATTGCAGTTGTTCTTGAATTTTGATGGCCCATTGTCTTGGTTTCCGATATGTGGTAGGACAGATGATAGAATCCATATTTTGTAATGCCACGTATATTTGTGAATATCAATATATAGTTACTTTTACAACAATGAGTTCACAAAATTATGCATATACAATTAGATCTAAAAATAATTTCAAAAGGATGTATATGCATTTGAGAATGTAGAAAATGGCACTTCACATATAGTCAAATGATTCCAAAATTTTTCTCAATAATAAAATAGTAATGGTTTACCCTCAAATCAATTGCAAGATATGATGATATAAGTAACAATCATGCAACAATGCAGGTTGAAAATTTATTAAAGAATCGATATGCATGGAATAATATCGACATCACTTAAATTTATATTAACAAAACTATTTCATAATTCATATATAAATAAATTAAATTTCTAATAATTAAATTCCAAATAAAGTATAACTACTTTACCATCATTAGACGATTGTTTCCAAATTTGAATATGATTCAACCTCATGCCAGATTTTCGAAAGTTCTTATGTCATTTTTTTTATTTTTGTTTGATCCACCAATTGACCACCCTTCCAACTCCTTTGGGTACTCGTCTTCCCCAAAGACCCACAAGCCACAATGTTAGGGACCTAGCCCCTCACATAGGTAGAATAAAATATTCGAATGTAATAAAGGTCAATATTAATAAGGCCTAGCAATAAGGAAGAATAAGTCGAATGTAAGAAGACGTAATAGAAGATTTTGCTTCTAGAAGGATATTCCTCTAAATGGTTCTTCTAATAGACATATTTAGTATAAATAGGAGTCAATGGTATGTGAACTGTTGTCATGGATATTATTGTAATAGAGTCTGCTCTGCAGGAGGTTTCCCCCTCGAAGAGGCAAATGAACATTCCTCTCAGTAATCAAAGTGCTCTTTCTGGTGTTATTCTAGTATCATTTTGGTATTATTGTGGTGTTGCTCTGATTATATTGTTGTTCATATGCCATTTCTAGCATTTTATTTATTTGTGGTTATACTTTTTCTATCTAAAATATTACAAGTGGTATCAGAGCACTTTCCTCGGTAGAAAATTATGGGTTAATTTTTTTTCCAGGTTAGAGACATATTTCGATGTCTTTAATCTACAGAGATCTGTTGTTACGTGCATAAACCCGTGACTGGGGATTCATACATGCAGGAAATACAAGTGGTACTTAAGAACACATATGTTGGCCACCCTTGTAATCCCTCTTGGTACCCCTTCGAGTGGTAGCACATCATAAAACACCTGTATACGGATCAACCTAGATTTCATCAAGCCCTCTTTAGATAAACCGATCGACCACCTAAATTCTATAGTGCCACCGATAACAACACTCGGGAAGATGCTCTCTAGTATCTAGGTGGTCGGGTAGTATGGCTAAGTGCACGATCTAGCCGCATTAGTTGGTTCCCTGAGATATTGGGTGGAGTAATATTGTTGGACCCCGTACGTATATCAAAGAGCTATAACATAGGGAAAACCCTAGTCTATAGAACCCTTGAATACCTAACCCTTGGGGACAGAAACAAAAGATAAAATAGACAAGATCTATTATCGCGCAATTGTGTTCGAGTTGCCAAATCACTACACATTTTTTCTTGGTTAAGAATTTGGGCATTTCATCACTGTAGTATTCTTCAGACCAAAGTATAACTCTGCGGGTGTAAAAAAAAAAAAAAGTTTGGAAATTTTACAACCATTTTTTGAGACCTATTCCATTGGATTTATCTCTTCTCCCTTATCACATTCATACCTATCATTTTCCAGCAAAATTTTTGACCCCACCCACCCCTTTTTGATTCCCTCATCATCATGGCCCATACCCGTAGTCTATACTTGGAAGCTCGCTTCAATACCTTGCAATATAATTTCACAGAGACCCAACAAGAAGTGAGACAAATCAGTGCCAATATTTCCTCCATCAATAAAAACATGCCTTCCTCTATAGCCACCTCAATCATGGAACTCAAAGAAGACCTTAAACAAGATATGACTACATAGCTTGAATATGTCGCTTCGATGATCTTCACTACGCTGCATATCCCTCTAGATCCCCCTTTATCTGACCCACCTTTGCATACCGAAGATGAAACTTCCTCTCATTCCCATAATTTTCAGCCCCATCACTTTCAACACGACCTACGCTTTCCGCGGGTGGATGTGACCAAATTTGATGGCTCAGATTCGACTGGTTGGGTAACTCAAATGGAACATTATTTATCTTTGTACGACATTACATATGGATTGGCCAAACTCTGGTATGGTGTTCTCCATTTAGATCAAGAACGTTGGCAATGGTGGCAATGGAGAAAAACTACCCAGTAAGGGTATGTTGCTTGGACACACTTTGTGGCAGAGCTTTATGAATGATTTGACACTGACACCAACCATTTAGGTCATTTGACAAAGTTGAAAAAATATGACACAGTGGAAGACTTTATAGCTTCATTTGAGTGACTGGATTTTCGTACAGAGGGCATGTCTGATGCTTTTTTTTGGATAATGTCTTATCATTGGCCTCAAGGATGAGATTCATGCCCATGTCATTATGGATCGTCCTTAGAGTTGGGTGGAGGATACTAAATGAGATAAGGAAGAACAACAAATTGTCTCTTCTCAAAACTGGAAACCCTCCTTTATTCCTATCACTAAACCAATAAATCCCACTCCTCCTTCTACTCCACTAAAGATCCAAAAATTAACCAGGGCCAAAATGGGTGAATGCCAACTCAAAGGCCTTTGTCATAATTTTCATGGAAAATATTTTCCAGGACATAAGTGTAAGGAACAAAATATTTTTATGGCCATCACAGAGGATTTTTCGAAAAAGAATGTTGAATATCCCCTTGTGTCTGAGTCACTTGAACCCACCAACATTTCCCCTTCCTCAGACCCTCCCAAAGTAGAACCAATCATTTCCTTAAATGCTCTCACTAGCTTCTATGCTCCCCAAACTCTCAAACTATTTGGATACATCAAGCATAGTAAGGTCATCATTCTTGTTGATAGTGGAAGAACCCAGAATTTTATTCATCGTTACATTGCCCAACAAACTAATTTGTATATTCGTGCAATCAATAATTTCCAAATCATGATTGCCAATGGCGAGTCCATGAAATGTGGAGGGTGTTGTGAAAATGTGTGTCTCCAAACTGGTGACTACCACATGAAATATCATATGTTTGCTATTGACATGGGTAGTTGTGACATTGTGTTGGGTGTAGACTGGATAAGGACTTTGGGTCCCATTCTCATGGATTTTAAGGAATTAACCATGCAATTCACCCATGATTTCCAGCAATATAAGTTCCAAGGCATCATCGATGGTTCCCTTAAGATCATTAGTTCCCATTGCATGGAAAAGCTGCTCAAGAAAGGTCATTCGGGCATTATTTACCAACTCCATGTCATACAAGCAACTGAGACACCCTCTGTGCCAAAAGACCTCCAATCCATCCTCTTTAAACATCAAGTGGTTTTTTCCACTCCCTAGGGACTCCCTCCTTCCTGTGGTGTTCTTGATCATTCCATTCCCCTTGTCCCAGGAAACCTTCCTCCCAATATCCATCCCTATCGTCACCGTTTTTCCCAAAAAACTGAAATTGAGAAAATGGTTCAAGAACTGGTTAATGCAGGTGTTATCCTCACTAGTATGTGCCCCTACTCTTCTCCTATGGTCATGGTCATGAAGGAAGAAGGTTCTTGGCACATGTGTCCTAATTTTCGCGCCCTAAACAAACTCACCATTAAAGACAAATTTCCCATTCTTGTCATTGATGACCTCTTGGATGAATTGAGTGGCACCCAATTCTTTACTAAACTTGATCTTCATTTTTCCTACCACCAGATCCATATGAAAGATGCAGACATTCCTAAGACTTCCTTTAGAACTCATGAGGGCCACTATGATTGTTTTTTCGTGCCCTTTGGTTTGTGTAATGCTCCCTCCACTTTCCAAAGCCTCATGAATCATGTATTTCATCCTTTTCTCTTTCATTTTGTCTTAGTTTTATTTGATGATATCGTCATCTATAGAAAAACCTAGACATACCATCTTTCTCATGTGGATCGAGTTATCCATCTACTCTCTCAAGACCAACTTTTCCTGAAACAATCTAAATGTGTTTTTTGCACCTCAGAAGTCGAATACTTGGGTTATCTTGTTGGAAAGAACGATGTCAGGGTGGATCCTGAAATATTGAAGCTATGCAAGACTGGCCTCACCCAAAGACTCTCAAAATCTTGCATGTATTTCTGGTTTTAACATGTTATTATTGCAAGTTTGTTAAGAACTATGGAAAGATTGTGGCGCCTCTCACTGCACTCCTTAAAAATAATTCTTCCACATGGACTCCAGCATCTACTCAGGCTTTTCAAACCTTGAAGATGGCCATGCACACCACTCCAGTCCTTACACTTCATAATTTCACAGATACCTTTTTCCTGGAATGTGATGCTTTAGGAAAAGGAATTGGCGTTGTCCTTATGCAAGAGGGTCGGTTTTTGGCCTTTACCAGAAAACAATTTTCTGAACAGAATTTTGGGCAAATAAATCTATGAAAAATAAATGTTGGCTATTATGCATGCCATTGATATTTAGTTATCTTATCTATTGGGTAAATTCTTCCAAATTAAGACATATCATCAAAGCCTCAAGTATTTTTTGGAACAACGCATTTCCTCCCCAGAGCAACAAAAATGGGTGTCTAAGCTCTTTGGATATGATTATGAGATCATTTACAAGAAAGGCAAAGAAAATGTGGTTGTGGATGTACTTTCCCAAAAATATGACGATGAAGGGTCCCTTTTTCCTCTCGCTTTCATTGTACTAGATTGGCTCCAAGTCATTCGCTAGGAATGGCTCCAGAATCCCAAAAGTTTTCATCTGATACAACAATTGCAGTCTAATTCACTAGTTTCCCCAAGGTACTCTTGGCTCCATGATGAGAATAGATACAAAGGCCATTTTTATTTAAGTAAAGAGTGAAAAATTAAATCCACGGTACTTTTTGAGCTTCATTCTACACCCACAACTGGGCACTCGAGGTTTACCAAGACCTATGACAGGGTCAAACATTCTTTTTTTCTGGGATGGTATGAAACATGATGTTTGTAATTTTGTTATTGAATGTGATGTTTGTCAATGCAACAAGGGAGAAACAGTCAAATCTCCTGGCACACGACAACTGCTTTCGATTCCACTTGTTATTTGGCGAGATATATCTATGGATTTTATTGTAGGCTTACATAAATTCGGCAATAAATCATTCATCATGGTGGTTGTTGATCGCCTTTACAAGTATGTTCATTTCTGTGCTCTTCAACACCCATTTACAACATCCATTGTGGCTCAAATTTTGATGGATCAAGTCTTCAAGCCTCATGGCATGCCACATTCTATTGTTTCTAATTGCAACCCAAATTTCACTAGCAATTTTTTAGAAGAACTGTTCAAGCTACAAGGCACCCAATTTCATCTCATCACAACTTATCATCCCCAGACTGATGGTCAAACTGAAGTTGTCAACAAGTGTTTGGAAACATATTTGAGGTCTTTTGCATCAGAAAAGAAAAATCAATGGGCTCAATGGTTTCCACTAGTTGAACGGTGGTACAACACTTCATACCATACAACTACCCACATGACTCCTGAAGCAGTGTATGGACAAAATCCACCTTCATTTCTCTCATACTTACCAGGTGTCTCGAGGGTCCAGGCGATGGACCAAACACTTACAGTTCAAGAGGTTATTCTTCATACCTTCAAAGAGAATTTGGTCATGGCCCAAAATTGCATGAAGCAACAAGTAGATCAAGATCGCTTTGAATGCCAATTTGCAGAAGGGGATCAAGTGTTTCTTTGACTGCAACCTTACAAGAAAAATTCCCTCAAGGTTGACCATTGTTAGAAATTGACGCCCAAATTTTATGGTCCTTATACCATTCTCAAGCACATGGGACAAGTGGCTTATCAGTTATATTTTCCGAGTCATTATAAGCTACATCCTATTTTTCATGTTTCTTTCTTAAAGAAGGTGATTGGAACTGAGTTCCAAACTTAAACCAACCTTCCCGATTTGGACGAAGAAGGCTCCATTTGGCTACAGCCAAAAGCAGTTTTGGATGAGCGTGAGCGTTGCCTACATCTGCGAACCATCAAGGAAGTGTTATTCCAGTGGAAAGATACAACCCCATCAGATGCCACTTCGGAACAAACTACCATTCTGCAACAATTTCCACATCTCAAGCCTTGAGGAAAAGGTTGTTTTTAAGGGGGAGGACATGTTAGGGACCTAACCCCTCACATAGGTAGAATAATATATTTTGATGTAATAAAGGTCAATATTAATAAGGCCTAAAAATAAGGAAGAATAAGTTTAATGTAAGAAGACCTAATAGAAGCTTCTGCTTCTATAAGTATCTTCCTCTAGATGGTTCTTTTTATAGACATATGTTGGATTACTGAGAGGGGGGGTGAATCAGTAATAGAGCAATTTAATCCCTTTTAACCATATAATCCAAGTGTTATATCAATGAAGAATTATCATCCAATAACTGCAGAGTAAACAAGAAATGAACAAATGAACAATCATACACATACACAGTACAATAGTGTTTCACGTGGAAACCCAAATCGGGAGAAAGCCACAGAATGATTTTGCTTATATGTCTTGAAGAATTACATTCATTGGAAGCATCAACTTCCTTTGTTTTCCAGTTGCAACTGGAAGGAGGCTTCAACCCCCTAGTTTCTCAAGCTACAACCTGAAGGAAGCTCCAACTCCCCAATTCTTTGGCTACAACCAAAAGGAGGCTACAACCCCCTATGTTCTCCGGCTATAGCCAGAAGGTGTCTACAACCACATGTCCTTGCCCCATCCAAATTCCCTAAAGTAGAAGTAGAAGGATTGAACCACTGTGAAACTATCACTCTAATATATACTGTTGTAAACCTGTACCAATAAATCTGAACCATGCATCAACCATGCATCAACCTGTACCTCAACCTGTAATCAACCTGTACCATAAACAAGTGCATCAACCATGCACCAACTTGTACCAAACAACCTGTAATCAACCTATAGAATAAACAAGTGCATCCAACCATGTACCAAGTATGTACCAATCATGTGTCAACTACTCATCAACTTTGAATCATTAATATGTACCAACATCATCAACTATACACCTCATGTATGTGCCAACTCATCAACTACTTGACTTATCCATGTACTCAACATGTCCCTCAACCAAAATCCCTCATAAATTTCATAATCCAAATCTGATTTTTAGCTCTATAATAGACTTGGTGTATATGATCACATTCCTGCAAACCTTCCTTAACTTTAACAACAAGACACTAGCATTTTCATCAAACTTTTCTTTAGTCTCACATGCCTAGCTTTGGATTAGTCAACAACCCTAACTTGAAGTAATCATAACTTTGTACTTGTAATGCATAAATATATTAAACTAATACAAAATATTCTTTAATTTTTTTTATGCAATTCCTCCAAGTGTCACTACTTGGAACCTCTTAGAAAACGAGTTATAGAAAAAATGGAATACCTTGTTGAATTTTGGCTTATTCTACAGAGTGACTTTGTAGAGAGTTCCATGTATGGAATATTTATTGAATTGATCTAAAACTCTTACACATCATAATAAATACTTTACCCTAACCAACACATTTTGTCTCACTGAATTTTGATCTTTTATGAATAAGTTATGATGTTTTTACCCGAAACACCTATTTTTGACTAGTTTCAGGACTAGCCACAAACCTTATTTTCCACGGAGTGTAAGTCCACAAATACAACGATCCACAATATGAATTGTTTACCACATATAATTTGATATGTTTTATTAATGGCATAGCAATGTCACGGTTTGAATCATTATTAATAAAAAGTGATATCAAAAATGGTGAGATGACCTGTAAATAACATACCTTAGAAAGCACCATCAACATAATTTATCTTTCCTTGCATTTTGGCCTTCTTTTCTTCACCTTACCTCATAAATTCGGCTTAGATATCCTTGATTACCTCAAACACCTATAGATATTCAATATTCTAAAGTGTATCTTAAATGAGAGAGCCTTGCCTCTTATTTATACTCTCCAAGTAGCTTCCTTACAAACATCTTCTAGGTCACTTGGCCCCACTTCCCTTATTTTAGGGTTAACCCACTTCTAATTTCTCCATTAAATTTATTATTGAAATAATTTTTTTTATATTCAATTTGAATTATAATACACTCATTACTTCACTTTATTATTTACCTTTTAAAATCTCTTAACTTCGTAAGGCCATAACTCTCAAAGCATGAGGAGTTATGTGACGTTACACATTCCACCATAAATTTTATGACATATACTATCCATGTAGAAGAGTATTATCTGAAAATATATCATAACTCATACTATTACCTATCAAAAAAACTTGGGTCCATTACCCAAACCTGGGGTCTCCAACTTCTCATGGCCATAACTCTCTAACCGTCAGGAGTTATGTGATGTTCCACATAACACCAGAAATGACATGACAAGTACTATCCATATAAGATAGGTTCCCTGACAAATTCATTGTCCTTCATCTAATTATTCCACAATTAATCATGGGTTATCTTACTCTACAAAGCATCTTCTTGTGAGGGATTTCACCATAAGGGGACCACTTTCACATATTTACTTCTTATCAACCATGACACAACAATAATGAGTCATATTTACATCAAAAAATCTTTGTTCCATTACCCAAAACTTTGTGCTATGGGGATTTCTTCAAGGGTTGACATCAATGAAAACCAACCTTTATCAACAATCTCCCCCTTTGGCATTGATGGAAACACTTTGATGCAATACTGAAATCATATCACTCATGATCCCCCTGGAACCATGCCTCTATCCTCTGCATCTGATAAATCCGTTCCCCCTAGAACCCTGCTTGTATTCTCTGCATATGATAAATATGCTCCCCTTGGAACCGTGCCTACGTCCTATGCATCTCATAAATCTCTTCCCCTTTGTCATCAATGGAAAATGTATCTTTCCATCCGGGGCTACTCCCCCTGACTGAACTATCCTCTTATGGTGCTTCCTCGTGTACATCTAAGACATATAAGATAAGAATTCAAAAATAATTCAAAAAGCATTCATTTTGGAGTAGAAATAACTCCAAGTATTTGGCGAAGATATTCAAAGGCTTCTCGTGGAAGTGGTTTTGTAAATATGTCTACCACTTGTTCTTTTGTTCCCACATACTCAACTCTGATGTTCTTTTCTGCAACCCATTCCCATAAAAAGTGATACTTTATTGCAATGTTCTTCGTCTTGGAGTGCATCGCTAGTTTTTTTTAGATACTGAGGGAACTTGTATTATCACAATATATTGGAATTTTCTCATCATACTCAACCTATATATCTGTCAAAGTCTGTTTCATCCAAAGAACCCGTGTACAACATGTTGTTGTTGCAATATACTCTGCCTCAGCTGTAGATAGAGATATTGATGATTGTTTCTTGCTCAGACACGATACTAAACACTCACCCAAGTAGAACGCTACTCCACTGGTTCTTTGTCAGTCATCAATACAACCTGCCCAATATGCTTCTGTGTAGGCAATTAGTGATAGATCCTTTCCTTTTGGATACCATAGCACAAACTCTTTTGTTCCTTTTAGATATCTGAAAATCCTATTCACTTCTAGTAAATGTGATTCCTTTGGTGCTGCTTGAAATCGTGCCACCTGTCCAACTACTTGCATTACATTTGGTCTAGATGTTGTCACATACAATAGGTTTCCAATCATTGACTTGTATTGCCTTTGATCTATAGAGTTTGAATCATCATCTTTTCTCAACTTGCAACTGGTTTTCATGGGAGTGACAACTAGTTTTCAATATTCCATTCCGAACCTCTTTAGCATTTCTCTGATATGCTTGGTTTGAGAAATAAAAATTCCTTGGTTTCTTTGACGTATCTAAAGTCCCAAAAAGAAGGATAGTTCTCCAAGTAGCGACATTTCAAATTCTTTCTGCATATCTTTTGCAAATTTCCGTTTTAACCTGTCATCATCACTGCCAAAAATAATATCATCAACTTAAACTTCAATTAATAAAATATTACCTTGATGTAGAGGTTGTTGTCTACACTTCCTTTTCTGAACCTTTCCTACTGCAGATACTTATCCAGTCTGGAGTACCATGCTCTAGGAGCCTGTTTTAGACCATACAAGGCCTTCTTTAATTTACACACATACTTTGTGTTCTCTGACAATTGAAATCCTTCTGGTTGTTCAATGTAGACTTCTTCTTCAATTTCCCCATTTAGAAAAGCTTATTTTACGTTCATCTAATATACTTTAACATTTTTGGAGCATGCATAAGCTAAAAGCAAATAGATTGCTTCCATTTCGGCAACTAGGGGAAATGTCTCTTCAAATTCGATTCCTTCAATATGAGAATATCCTTTACATACCAATCTATCTTTGTTCCTTGTAACTTGTCCATCTTCATTCAATTTATTCCTGAAAACCCATTTTATGCCGATCACATTCATATTTTTTGGAACCAATTCCAAAGTGTCAATTTTCCCTATTTGATCCAATTCTTCATCCATGGCCTTATTCCAAAATTCATCCTTGTTGGCTTCTGCAAAACAGTTTGGTTCAATTGTAGATAAGAGTTCTAGGTGTGTTTGTTATGGTGAACGGATTTTTCTTCTAGTCTCAACTCATGCATCTTTGTTTCCAATAATCTGATCTGAAGGATGATTCTTCTGTACGTGTTTATTGGGTGTCTTTGGAGAAACTTGTTGAATTTTCTCTTCTACTTTTGTCAGACTCTCTTGATCTTCCTCTTCTACTTCCTTTTCATCTTCTACTTCTTATTCTAAGGGTTGTTTCATTGATTCATTTTCTTCCTTTGATTCTGGTCTTCCTGTTTAATCAA